>VZRI01002006.1:0-19743 GCA_013397515.1 Upupa epops
AAAGATCTTCAAGATCATATAGTTCAACCATTAAGACAGCTATCACAAGGCCATTGCTAAACCATGTCTATCCAACTTTTAAACACCTTATCCCTGGGCAGCCTGTTCCAAGGGCTGATGATTCTTTCAATTAAGTTTTTCCTAATGTCTAACTTCGCCTGGACAGCTTTAAGGCCATTTCCTCTGAGAGGTTATAGTTTAAAATGTGAGTTTGCACAACATGAAATGTGAGGACAGGCCCATGTACACCCAGAAGGAACAGGTGTCTGTCAGTGATTAGATCTTGCCTTTAGTTTCCAAGTTACAATAACTTCACAATAGCTCTAGGTTTGAATGTTGATAAGTGAAAAAAGAGATGGACCCAAAGCCTTATGGCTCACCTGATGGATAACATTACTGTACTGTTTATCTCGTCTCATTGAAACTGGATTTGCGGTTCTCATTTGTTTCACCAGTTGGTTGTCATCATGTGATTTCATTGATGAATGCCATGAAAGGGGATAACTGAACCAACTAGAAGGGGCTAGAGTGGGAGTGGACAGTAGGGGAAATTTAGAAAAATTAATAACTAGGCATTTCAGAAAAGCTGTAAACCCTGGAGCACTCAGTGAAGAAACAGGGGAAGGAACTTCAGCTGGGTCAAGGGAACATCAGTCACTGATAAATCTCTGACTGGTGTGCCTCCTCAGTAGGACACATGCTCTTGCAAGAACATAAACAAGTTGTGCTTTGCTGAGAAGTCTGAACCCAGTTTCTTGGCAAATGAGCATGTCTGACATGAAGAAAGTGCATTTGTCAGCTAGGTTGTATAGTGTCACATTGCATCCTACCACGTTTTAGCAAGACAGCAGGTAGAACTCCTGGTGTCTGTATTGCAAGCAGAGGTGTTAGTCTGAACCATTTTAGTCCGAGTCAAATGTTCACTCATTTCCGTGGATGAAGTCTAAGAACTTTGAAGGCACTTGCTTGGTATCAACGCAGATGATGAGAATTTGCTGTTACTGAAGAACAGCGACTTGTACAAGTGATTGCTCTAACCAGAATCTCTTGCTTGTGGAAAACATTGACAGCTGAATGGGTGCAAGATGACTCTATTTGCTGTTCCTCACTCTTGCAGGGCTCTAGAGAACTCAGTTTGCAGCTTGTTGCTGGTGCTCAACTGTCTGTAAATGGATCTAGCAGCATTGTTTTCCACAGGCCCATCAGCTCCTCAGGAGCTGGAGCATGTCCAGAGGAGGGCCATGAGGATGATCAGAGGGCTGGAGCACCACTCCTATGAGGCCAGACTGAGACAGATGTGGTTATTCAGTCTGGAGAAGAGGAGGCTCTGAGGTGACCTTATTGTGGCCTTCCTGTATCTGAAGGGGACTTTTTAGTATCTCAGGTAGTGGCAGGACTAGGGGGAATGGAGCAAAGCTTGAAATGGGTACATTTAGACTTGATGTGAGGAGGAATTTCTTCACCATGAGAGTGGGGAAAGCCTGAAATGGGTTGCCCAGGGAGGTGGTTGGGGCCCCATCCCTGGAGGTGTTTAAGGCTGAGCTGGATGAGGCTCTGGCCAGCCTGCTCTAGAGAGGGCTGTCCCTGCCCATGGCAGGGGGGAATCGGAGCTAGATGATCCTGTGGTCCCTTCCAGCCCTGACTGATTCTATAACTTCTTCCCAGTGAGGGTGATGGGGTGTCGGAGTGGGCTGCCTGGGAGGTTTGTGGAATCTCCTTTTCTGGAGACCTTTTAAACCTGCCTGCACCTGTCGAGGTGTCCTGCTGTGGCAGGGGGATTGGACTTGGATGATCTTTCAAGGTCTCTTCTGATCCCTGATGAGTCTATGATTCTATGTCATTTGTTCTGAGACACTGAAGGAAGAAATTCTGTTTAGAATAGTCATCAGATGTTCATTAAACATGTTTAGGGCAAGATATTTTCCTAATGTGGATGTAAACATGTGGTGTTGCTCTCTTTGCAGCCTCTGAGAGAGCAGGGAATTGGCCCATTACTGACCAGGAAGTTATTATGTTGCTGTGTTGAAGAAACTGTTCCCACTCAGGAATTTTCTCTGAGAGGCTGCCTCTCAACTACCAGCATATTTCTGCTTCCTCTTTCCCTTAAAAAACTTAGTTTAGCAGACATTCAGTAGCACAAATCTTTGATCAGTGTAATTATCTCTAGGCAAATAATTAGGTTATGGTGTTTTGGGTTTTTTTCATATTAAATAATGAAAAAAATATTATTGATTCCAAAGCTGTACCCCAACCAAATTTAAAACCTGTAGAGAATGTGCTGCAGAAAGCTGACGAATTCTTTCTTAAATCCTCTTTCAGTCATTGATTTGTCACAGGTTTGTTTTCATCAGTCTCCTAGCCAAAGTGAATCTTTACTTGCATCTTGGTTTATAAGATTACCTCTTCTTTTTTCCTTTTCTTCTCACTCCTAGTAAGGACTCTGAAGCAAATTCTATGAAGTCACAAATGTTACACATTTGTTACATCTTTGTTATTGTATTACTTGGTACATGTCAAAATAATGATGATGAAGTGAGCATACAAAAATAGACTACTTTTCATTTATAATGTTCAAATCCATCAAGTCAGCATTGTTGCTTTAAAAAAGCTGACTTCTCATGCCGTTTGAGAGGAAAGAAAGGAGCAGGAAGGGTGGACTATATTGGGGCAGGGGGGGGAGGAAAGGTTTCAGACAGTAAATTCAGATCCCTAATAAGTACTGAAAAGAAATGCTTCTAGTTCTCTTCTTAGCTTCCGCTTACAGGGACAGCTCTACAAAAAAAAAAAAAAAAAAAGGGAAGAGGCTGTTCTGTGATTCTCCTCACAACAAAGTATGAAATGGCTGCAAATAAAACCCTTTGAACCATCCTGACACACACCTTTGATCAAAGGAAATTTAATTGTACCATGTTATTTCCTTGTTTAAGTATTTATTGAAATACTGACCACTGCTCTAAAGCTTTGTGTTGCATGCAAACTTTACATACCCTCACATTAAATCTCGTGGGATTTCTTTCTTACATACTGAAGTTGCACACTGCTTTCCTGTTTTGTCTTCTGATGAAGACCATTATGAACATTTTCCAATTTCTACTGGTTTTATTCTTCCCAAAGTTCATATTTTAAAATTTGAGTATCTTCAACACATTGCATTACAGAATCTGAGGATGGGGGAGGAAGGACAACAAAAAACATGGATATGTGTTATGACACTGTTAACCATGATCCTCACCAGCCCCCTGAATTACTGAAGTCAGTTAGGCCCTTTACATTTAGGTGGTGATGAACTGCAGACTAGTTTAAGCAGGCTTTTACCACAGATTTTTAAAAAAAGACATTTTGTTTTCAAGCCAAATAAATACTGTGCCAGGGAACAGATTTCTCTCTCTCGTCTAGCATCTGAGATGCATAAAAGAATGAGTCATAAATGCAGAGTATTAAAGCCAAGCTTTTTGAAATGACCTGTATTTCTAAGCCCTTCAGAATAGTTGCTTTCTATAATACATTCACTGACAAACTGAGCTACTGAGCTGAGTTTGTGACACTGAAAACTTTGTTCTTTTCAGTTTTCTCTGTGCATAAATTAAACAGCAAGAAAATGTACATCATGGCAATTGTTAGAACAGATCAGTGACAGTTCTGTGCAGTGGCTATCCAGCTGTGAACCTGATTGAATGAAAAGCAATCCTAGAAGCTCTTTATTCAGATAAATGCAAATCTTCAGTAATCAAGTGCAAGAAATTTGTGACATGTCTGTAGTGGAAGTTTAATGCCCTAGGTAATAGCACTGATAGAACTATAGCAACACCATGCCTTTGAAAATAAAAATTACTTTTTTAATTTATAAATGCTTTTAAATTAAAAATCCCATGAACTAAGTCATAAAAATGAAATGTAAAAGGAAAACTTCTGTTTGTCATTGTTAGAAACAGGCAGCAGAATTAATAGCATGATGTAAGCTGAATAGAAGCAGAGAAGAAGATCACTTATTTCAGTTAGAGTTACTTCCACATGCATCAGAGCTGTGTTTGCCCACTTGGCTTTGTGTTACTGACACACTCCTTCTCACACAACAGACACACAGCTGTGAGGGATGGCAAACCTCATATTTTCATACAGTTCTGGGTTTTTTTGTTATACTTGGGAAGGAATCCCAGGTAAGATTTTCATATGGATTGGTCAAAACCCCTGAAAATGCTGATTGTAACAGAACAGTCATGACTTTGGAAAACGTTTAGTAACATCCTAACGCATTTAGTCCTAAGCATGTCATGAAATCCTGTTGCACTTCTGAGTTTATAGAACACAAATTTTGATGCATAGTTTTAGCATCAGTACTGTCAAGGAAGTGAATTAGGCTCATTTTCTGACATTTTCAGTAGATTTGACCCAGAATCCTTCTTGGGATGTAGTTTATTTTTAGTTTGGTCTCTTCAGGGCCATCCAGTGTCTAGCTCTCCTTTGATGTGTGTGCTAAAAGCACAGGGGCTGTACATTATGCAGAGTGCCTTATCGCTGTGGAACTCTAATTTATAAACTCAAATTTGTATCCTTGAATATCTTGGAGGAAGTTCACAGAGCTCAGCATGTGTAGGGATGATAGGGAAGAGAAAAGACAGTTTGAATTCTGTCTGTAGAGCAGCAAAATATGTCTGAAAGCAGCCCATTGCAAGTAGTAACTTTCTTGTAGTCATCCACTGTGAAATAACCACTGATAAGACAGGAAAAGGCTGAGTGAGCCCTCAAATGGGTACAGAATTCTCATCCAAAGGTGTATGTGAAGATGTGAAATGTTTTCTTTATGTTACTTGTCACTTTGCCAGAATTATGTGCACTGGTTGCAGAAAACAACTTGTATTTTTTAGTGGGGACAAGGAGGTGAGATATGCTGAAGATTGTATTAACTCTGCTTTTGCCTAAAGAACATTCTTACTATTTTTATAAGTATTAGAATTAGAATAATTTTATATACACATATGTGTNTAGTCCTTTCTAGCAAAAAAACACAGACTGAGATCTAAGATAACTTCAATGGAGGCTACGTTGGAGCCAGTAACTGCTGTATCTTTAGTGAGTTTATCTCATCATAAAAAAACAAATAATAAATGATTCTGGGTATGATTATTATCAATAGTATGCTTAATAAATCAATCCAGGTACACTAGTCCAGGAACATATATAAGGGATGGGGGGAAATCTTTTCTCCTGTATGAGAGAAAATTGCAGAAAACTTGGCTGCTCATACAGAAGCAAACTGTGAAGTGTTTAATGCAGAGCTGTGTATGCTGGCGATGGGGAAGTGGTCATCAGTTCTCTTCTACTTTTGTTGCTGTTCCTGTATGAAGCAAACTATTTTCACATTTATAACTCTGGAGATGGTTTCTCGGATTTGTGCCCTGCTTTGAAATGTTGGGTTTTTTCAAGACATGTCCTTCTGGGTAGAAAGGAAGCTGTAAACTTTGCTTTTAAGTGATCATAAAACATATTGCTCAAATGATTCAATTTTTACTGTTCAAAATAATTTTCTTATTAGAGTATAGCATAAGCAAAAACAATACATCTCTACTCTCCCAAAAGGCATCATTGAACTTTGAATGAACTGATGAAAAGATAACATTTCCACAACAGAGTAGATAATTCACACTGTAAATGGGAAGGATTTCACAAGACACATGTGTGAAACCCAGAGCACATTGTCTCAGCAATATCAGTCCCCTGAGGGATGTGAGAAGGAGCCAAGTCTTTCCAAGAATGGAGTTGAAGAAGCTTGAAAACCCTCATTATATTAATTAATTGACTTTTAGCAAAAACCTGCATACTTAACCTTTCCTCTGCATCCTGCATAGCAGCCAAGGCTAAACAAGCTGTCAAAATGTCAAGACAAAATGAATACAAGAATTCCACCTAAGAAGGTTTTAATTGCTGCTTGTACT
Source organism: Upupa epops (assembly GCA_013397515.1). Classification (NCBI taxonomy): domain Eukaryota; kingdom Metazoa; phylum Chordata; class Aves; order Bucerotiformes; family Upupidae; genus Upupa; species Upupa epops. Next base: position 5,934 of record VZRI01002006.1, read on the forward strand.
AATAGTTGACATCCAGGATGTTGGGGTTTTTTTAACATATTACATTATACATTTTTTAACATATTATGTAGTGAAATTTGGAGCAACAGATGCAACAATAATTTAGTTCCAGTACGACTCTGGCCTGGTGCTCAGTTTTCAGCAGAGGGTTGTCACACAGTGGTTTGTTGCCAGCCTGTAGCTTGAGCTACTTTTAAAGATCTATTCCTTGTTGGAAGAGTTATTTAAGATCATCAAGATCAACCTTCAGCCCAACACTGCCAGGTCACCCCTAAACCCCTGTCCCTCAGTACTACATCTATCTATCGTTTAGACAGATTGGTTGAGGACTCCACCACTGTCCTGGTCAGCCTGTGCTGTAACCCTGTTGGTGAAGAAATTCTTCCTAACATCCAGCCTAAACCTCCCTTGAGGCAGCTTGTAACTGTTTCTTCTCATCCTCTCTCTTGCCACTAGGGACAAGAGGCTGAGACCCTCCTTGTTACAACCTTCTTTCAGGTAGTTGTAGAGCGATAAGGTCTTCCCTCACTCTCCTTTTTCTCTAGGTTAAACAACACCAGTTCCCTCAACCACTCCTCACAGGACTTGTGCTCCAGACCCTTCACAAGCCTTGTTGCCCTTCTCTGGACACACTCCAACATTTCTATGTCCTTGTAGTGAGTGGCCCAGAATGGAAACAGTATTCGAGGTGCATCCTTACTACTGCTAGATGTACACCGACTGGATTAAACTCCATTCCCTACTATACTTTGGGCCCAGCCATCCAGGCAGATTTTTATCTAGTGCAATCTGTACTTTCCCCAGTCTTGTGCCATCCGTTTCTGAAGGAGGACACTGTAGGAGACAGTGCCAAGGGCTTTCCTGAGGTCCAGACAATCAATATCAGTAGCTCTTCTCTCATCCACTAAGCAGGCTACATTGTTGCAGAACAGATTAGTCAGGCAGGACCTGCTGTTCATAGACCCCTGCTGACTGGTTGCCCTGTAAGGGCTGTGTGATGGCACTCTAGATGAGCTGCTCTGAGGTCAGATGACAAGAAATGTAGTTCTACGATCCTTCTTTCAGCCCTTCTTGTGGATGGGTGTCACATTTGCTAATCTCCAGTCTACTGGAACCTCTGCATTTAGGCAGACCTGTTGGTAAATGATGGAGAGTGATTTGGTGGCCCTTCTTCCAGCTCCCTCAGAACTTCTGGGTGGATCCTATCTGGCCCCATAGACTTGTGCATGTCTAAGTGGTACAGTGTGACTGATCATATCCTCTAGGACTATGAGGGCTGCATTTTGCTCCCCACCCTTGTTGGCCAGTTCAGTAGGTTGAGCACTCAGGGAGTAACTGTCAAAGAAGGAATTAAGTAGCTCTACCTTTTCCTTGTCCTGGATCACCAGGTTTCCCACCACATCCAGTTTCTATTAGGAGCTGAAAGACTGTGTAATGTAATTAAAGACAGCCTTAGTACAATTTCCTACTGTCATGATACTACTTTTGCTTTTCCCTATCTTAAGTTATTAAGATGTCCAGACCAGTTCATGCAGCTTATGCAAGAAGCTGGCAAGCTAGGCAAATCCAGGAAGTCTGAGATTGCAAGGGAAAAGATGCAGTTTTATATCAGTAATTCTATAATTAGCTTATATGGTAATGCTTGGAGACTTTCACAGTTGTCACTGGAACCTGTGAAATTTCCCACTGGAAATGACTACTCCCTAATTTAGTGAAAAGAGTTTTGCATAAAAATCAATAGCAAAGGCCACAAGATCTCTTGGAATAATTACTGTTTCACAGTTGCATCTTTATTCAATCTATAATTTTATGACTTTGGACATGTGCTTGCAGACACACATTACATTTTTTAGGTACAAGTATGACATCATTAGGGGTCATTTGTCCAATACATTTCTAATTTTCCTTATTTTAGGACCTTTGAGACAGGGTACTTCAGTAAGAGAGCTCCTTCCTGTTGAGTAGTACATGAAGGAAATCAGTCTCCAGTCTTAGATTCTTGCTTGTAAGAGCAATAATTAATCACATTAAACTCCTGATATAAAAAGCTGGTGTGTAAAACAGTTCCTCTGAAGGCCTGTCTCTATGTTTCATGAAATTAAATTTTCTCCTAGTAGAAATTTCATTTACAAACTGGTGTGCTCACTTCACCAACAACATCACAGAGGTTTTGATGAACTTAAGAGCTCTGCTGAGCACTCTCTCCCATAAATTACTTGCAGCCACTTATTCCTCCAGGGATACACTCAGCCTTTTTTAACACTCCATACATTTCTCCTCAGCAATGCAAACTGTTCATTTGAGTACAGATTTTAGAATTAATCTCACCCAGGTCTTCAGGTTATACTCTTGATTGCAGTAAAAGTCACCATAGTACTGATTTTCAGATTACCCCAGTATTGCAATAGAGGCCTCTTCATAATTCAGATCCATGATCACAATCTTTAATGATAATAGAACTGAGTATTTTGGTCTCTAATTTCCTGATGGGATCATGCTTTTCTGCAATGATTTCTGTGTCTGGATGAGAATCTATTACTTAGGAGCATATGATTCAGAAGTGTGAAATTTCTTCTCATTTCAATATTATTGACTCCTACTGAAGCAGATGTTTAGTATTCCATAGTAGGCAAATAAAATGATCTCTGGAAAAACACCTCTCTCTTTTCACAAGCTGATCATTGTAGGATGATTTCAGGAAAGCCATCATCTCTCTTAGTTTTCCTTTATTTCCATTTTGGTGCAGGAGCAATGAGCAGCCATAAGCTCATTGTTAACCTGATAGCTTTATAGAGAAATACTTTCTGTGGTTCTGCCCAATTCCCTGCTATGCTGGGAATTAAAGGCAATACTAGCACTCTTCAAGGATGAAAACTTGGTACCATAGACCTTCTAGAAAGATGATGATTTCTACCAGATGTGTCTTTTTCTCCCTTTGCCTAGTGTATAGGTAATGTCTACATCTCTTGTGGGTGAAATTCCTATTTTGTAAAATATTTCTTTCAGCTAGAGATCAAGCAATTCTCTTATTCCACCTCTTCTGATTAAGATATAAAAGAATTCCATTTTATAGAATTTTTTCTGTGAAGTTTCTCTTTACAGAACAAATGGAAAGTGCAGAACAGTCTGTATTACAACTACGATTTGTATGACAAATGAATACTTTTGATTTTCTTATAGTGATGTTGATAAAGAATTCTTGCATAGAAGGACTCAAATGCTGAAGAGAACATAATGGTTTAAGGCTGCTCTGTACATTGGTGTATTTCACAGGAAATACATAGCAAAAGCAGCTTGGAATTTATGGTGTACACTCCCACCTACAAAGATTGAAATGGAAGGCTTAAAAATGTGAGAAATTTAAAGGTTTATAACAAACAGTTGAATGAACTGACTGATTAGATCTCAGGTGAAGCCATGAAGCCCCCAGAGATCTGAAACAGCCCCAGGGTTATTTTAGTCAAGTTTAATGATAGAGAAGTTCAGAAAAGGAGAGTAATATTCCTTTCTGAAACTCTTGAGAGGATGTTTTCACCTGTTCCATTGCAAAGAGGTGGGAAAGGTGATGGTTGGAAACATGAGTATCATCCTGGTAAAGAAATCTACTTCCAGTCTATTCAAAGGACAAAGGTGACAAAGAAACAATAAAGACCACCAACATTTGTGCACTGTTGCTGCGGCAGTTATTCTACACTAATACTTATATCATTGTGTAAGAATACCTTCCAGAGCACAAAAGTACATATTAATTTCATAAAATGTATTGCACAGTGGCTAACTGAAACACGGCACTCCTACTTCTGCAAAGTGCCGGGTTTTGAGGGAGAGGAGCTGGTTTCAGGTATTGCTTCAATCTGAGTCACAATGGTTAAGCTGTTTAAGAGCTTCTTCACATTTCCAGAAATAACTTGGATGTTTCAATTCTAGAATTAATTTCTTCTAAGGATTTTGCTTAAGTTACTTCTGAAAGTGAAGCACAGGTCAGTNTTTTTAGAACTAATTATTTTTTTTAGTAATGCAGAGGAAGAAAGAGAAGGGCCTTTTTATCTCACTTGTTATAAGCCACTTCAGTCCTTGAGATCTCTTTCTGCTCACGCTGAATAATACTTTATAATAAGGTTATTATTTCTGTCATGGTTTATATTGGTTATATAATCCTGCTTTATATGTCAGTCCAACAACATGCCTTTTCTGGGATTTTATGAGGATCTGAAGGCTCTGGGAATCATACAGATTTGCAAAGGGTCTGGACACTGGTGAAAATTAAAGACCTTTTCAGTACTTTCTATCATTAAACTGACATATTTAGGAAATGAGAGTGAAGTACATCTCTGGTTCTGTACTTACATTAACTTCAAGAAATGCACGTAATTTCAGGGAGAATATAAATCAGCCTCTAAATGATGAGACTAAGCAAAGCACTTACCCTAGCAGGAGAATTTTGCAGTACTCAGAACTTCTCAGCATTTTGGACCCTTTACCGAATTCATGTGGCTGAGTAAACCTCAGAACAGACTTCTATCAGACCTGGTATGTATAGCAATGGCTACATGACCTATAATTATTTTATAGTAAGACTCAAAGTTGTCAAGTACACTATATACCCCTTCCTTGGTAATTTTCTCTGGGGATTCCATCAGTTATTTCTAACATGCTCATGAGAAATTCCACTTTCCCCCCTTCCCATTAGTACATGGTTTCAAAAGTGTAGAGGTATGCCTTTTTAGTTAAGTAACAATGCTCTTATTTGGATTTTTAGGAGGCATTTTTTTCTGTGTCCTTATGATTCTACATACAAACACTTGTATTGAGTAATTGGAGTAAGATGGATCATGTGTAGAAAGCAAATGGTCTTGTTCTTTTAAAATGTTCTTTAGATTGCTTTCTGATTGTCAACAACCCTTAGAAGACTCAGTTCTGTAATATAGACCATCTTATTGCTTTTATTTATTTATTTATTTTCAGTTTTCGCTGTTTATTAGGGTTGGGAGGTGCCTTCAAAAGCTATTAGGTCCAACCCTCCCGCTCAAGCAGGACACAGATTACTGAGAAGTATAACCACCTCAAAGCTTAAATCAACTGCACAAAAACTCATCCAGATGGGTCTGAAACATCTCTTGTGAAGTGGACTCCACAACCTCCCTGGGTAACCCAGTCCAATATTTAATAACCCTTACTGAAAAGATGTTTTTCCTCATAGTGAGGTGAAACTTCTTGTGTTCAAGTCCAGGTGACCTTTTTGGCAGCATATCATATTTGGCACAGCATCATATTAGTAGAGATATTGTTGGAGTGAGGAGGGAATCAACCTCTTCTTAATGGCAAGAGATACAACCAGAGGAAATTGTTGTAAGCAGCACCAGCAGAGGTTTAGGCTGAATGTTAGGAACAATTTCTTCACCAAAAAGTGTATTAATCATTGACACAGTGGAGTCCTCATCCCCAGAGGTATTTAAAAGGTAGTGCTGAGGCACATGGTTTACGAGTGAACTGGCAGTGCTGCGTCAAAGGTTGTTCTTGATAAATGTCTCTTCCAACCAAAGATATTCTGTGATTCTGTGAATATGGAGGCTTATAGCAAATGTCTTTTAGTAGGGGCTATCAATTGAAAAGCTTTGCTATTTCAGTGGGAATTTTGCTGTCTCCCTATAAATAGGTATGTCTTTAGTAACAAGAGAATAATCTTGCTTATGTCAATAATTTGCAACCATTCAGACTCTAAAATTAAAAGAAAGTAATGATAAAGAAAGAAAACATCTGAATTTGCACATTCATTTATTCTTAGCTCCCTACTGAGAGCAGATGTGCCAGGAATTGCAGTGTTTTCTACATGATGGTGAGCATTAGTAGCTCATAACAAGTTACATGGAATTGCTATCTACATTTTTTTCCCCAATCATTTCACTTATTCTGCATGAATGATGAAGTTAGGCCAGATCCAGAGCTTATTTGAACAACAGAAGAGGTTTATCTGCCCAGTCCTCCTTCCCTAATATGTGCAGACTTACTGTGTGTGCTTAATAGACTCATTCTTCAAAGATCTAGGCCTTTCTAGAAAGTGTTGGGTGTATCGAGCATGTGGACATTGTATCACAGAAGACGACATACTCCAAAAGGCAGTGGCTGTCATCTCCCATATTGCCCAAGGGAAACAACCAACCTGCAAGAGGGCTCAAATTCCCATGACTTTGTTTTTGTCCAAACAAGTTGTTATAGCTCATAGCAGGCAATTCTACAGTAGTCACAGACAACTTCTGGAGGTGATTGTCTGTTCTGGCAGCAGCAACTCTTTCAGCAGTCATCTTTCCTTGACATTAGAGGCATGTTTCTGTTCTGTGCCTGGGTATGCATGGACAGATATTAATACGAATTGGAGATACCAGTCTCAAATAGGAGCTGCAGAACAATAACTTCCAGGAATAGACTCTGGGGAAGGGTTCTTACAGGCTGAGTACCTTTCCCTAAGAGACTTTTAGGAAGAAAGATGGGGACAGCCTTTGTCACATACAGTATCTTAGCGGAAATTCATGCTATAGAGCATTTAAGGTAAAGGTGTACCTCAAACGATATCTCAGAACTGATTTCCTCAAAAGTGCTTTTCCACATTAGTAGATGGTTTGCCCACCTGGCAAATGTAAAAGGTCATTTGAATTGTCTGATAACTTTCAGGTAATACTTTCTTCTCATCAATACGTAAGAACATTAGCTGTATAAATTTTAACTACCATGACTCATTCTGAAAGGATTCTATCTTGTCCGTTGGGAGCAATGACACTGTTCTCCCAGATTTTCCAAATCACCCAGCAGAGCTAATACTGTAGGCAAAATGTAGGTCAAACTCTTTAGATTTTGTACCTTTTCCCCTTGAAGTATAGAAAGAAGAGACTGTGTCTATTTTATTAATTTATGTTATAATGTTTAATCAGCTGATACTGTGTTTTCTAGTTATACAGTTATTTAATTCTTATGGTAACATTCAGTTTCAGAGAGGATTGGGATAAATGTAGAGGATTTCTGTCAGGTTTTGCCTAAGCTCTCTGTTTTGGTAGAATGCAAAACTGCAAGGCACTAATCAGTCTACTCATCCCTCTGAATATGTAGACCATTTCTTAATTATTGTAAATGATTAACTCTGATAATTTTCCACTGACTTGAAAAAATGATGTATTAGGCTTAAAGACAAAAGTACAGTCTCTCAAATATGTAATTATAAGTTTAAGTAAAAAAAAATTTAAATGTTAAAAAAACCCAATATAAGTATCTGATCTATAAACAGGTCTGATACCAAATGAGAACAAGTAGTTCTCTGTGATTAAGCCATTTGCCATAGGTGCTCATATGAATACGAATAGGTAAAACCACACATTCAATATGCTGAAGCGTACATAACCTCTTTCTCTGATAAATACCCTCATTAATGAAATCCAGACATGCTTCATAGATTCATAGAATCGTTCAGATTGGAAGGTACCTTAAAGATCATCTAGTTCTAATTCCCTGCCATGAGCAGGAACACCCCCCACTAGATCAGGTTGCTCAAGGCCCCATCCAGTCTGGCCTTGAACACTTCCAGGGAAGGGGCAGCCATAATCTCCCTGGATTCCAGAGTCTCAGCACCATCATTGTGGAAAACTATCTTCTGACTTCCAGTCTAAACCTCCTCTCTTCCAGCTTGAAACCATTCCCCCTGGTCCTGCCACTCCAAGCCCTTGTAAACAGCCCCTCCCCAGCTTTCCTGTAGCCCCTTCAGGTACCAGAAGGCCACTATAAGGTCTCCCCATAGCCTCCTCTTCTCCAGGCTGAACAGCCCCAACTCTCTCAGCCTGTCCCCATAGGAGAGGTGCTCCATCCCTCCAATAATCCTCATGATGTGTCCTCTAGACACATCAATATCTTTCCTGTGTTGGGAGCTCCAGAATTGGATGTAGTACTGCAGATGGGGTCTCACAAGAGCAGAATAGAGGGGGAGGATCATCTCCCTTGATGTACTGGTCATGCTTCTCTTGATGCAGCCCAAGATGTGGTTGGATTTCTGGGCTGCAAGTGAACATTGCTGGGTCATGTTGAGTTTTTCCTCAACCAACACCCCCAAGTCCTTCTCCCCAAGGCTACTCTCAATCTGTTCACCACCCAGCCCGTACTTGTGCCTGGGATTGCCTCAACACAGGTGGAGGATCTTGCACTTGGTCTTGTTAAACCCCATGAGGTTGGCACTGGCCCAGCTCTTAAGCCTGTCCAGGTGCCTCTGGATGGCGTCCCTTCCCTCTAGCATGTCCACCACACCACAGAGCTTGGTGTCATGAGCAGACTTGCTGAGGAGGCACTCAATACCGCTCTCCATATCACTGACAGAGATGTGAAACAGCACTGGTCCCAGTACTGACTCTTGAGGGATGTCATTCATCACTGCTCTCCATTTGGACTTGTAGCCATTGATCACAACTCTCTGAGTGCTACTATCCAGTCTATTCATTATCCTCTTTCTTTGAGCATTTTTAGGGTGGACGGGGTGTCCCCCTGACCCAGAGACCCAGCAGAAGCAAAAGCAAAATCAACCAAAACAAACCAAACAACAATGGTGAGTACTTGCTGAAAAAAGACAGCAGCTCTGTCAGGGCGTCAAGCATCATTCACTCCAGACATGATCAGTGATTCCATCTAGGAAGAGCTACTGAATAGAGAAGTAGCTGTGCAGACCTAGACCTTAGTCTGCAACAAATGCGTTGAGCCTTCTCCGAAGATGAGGCACGCACTGCACTGACCTGCAAGAGGTAGAGGATCTTCTGCTGCAGGTTGCTGAACTGCAAGAGACCGTCAAAAGACTAAAGTATCAGGGAAGCAGAAATGGAGATAGATAGCTGGTTTCAGGGGCAATATGCATCAAACCCACAGCCTATATCCAAAACGTCCCCAACTTCCTCACCAGCATACCCACCAGTACACCCAAAAACAGGGACAAGTAGCAATATTGAGGAATGGCAACTTGTAAAGGCAAAATCTAGAAAAAAGAAGAGTTCACCCTCAAAACCTGTGGTGCCCCTGCAGAACCATTTCATGGCTCTGGAACCCGAGGACAGAAATGAGCCTGTGACTGGCAAGTTCTCTGACATGGGAAGGCAGCCAAACCAGTTACCTGTTGTATAACAACCAGTGTTTAAGGATGTCTCCAGCATCAGTCCAGTTTTTGGCACAGTCCTCAAGAGAAAGAGAGATGCTCTATGGTTGATATTCATTCACTTTGTGTTTGTTGAGCAGTGCAAAGTAGGCAGACAGAACACTCTGTCCTTTCCTTAACAGAAATGGACATTATCTTGAAGAATGTATCCCCTTTTCTGTAATCTGGGCACCTGAATTTGCTCTGTCATCTCAAAAGCCAATCACCCATAATAAAACTCAGTGTTGATTCTCCATTCACACCATTCTTAATGAAATAATAGAAATATAGTCCCTATAGAAATCACTAGAGCTCTGTAAGAGCTGGGTTGTATGCTTGGCTGATTTAGTGCTAAGAATCAAATCACTACTTGCTTATGAAGCCTAGTGTGTTTAAAACAAAAAAAAAGAATCCCACAGTTCAAGGCAATTGAGTGTAAGAGAACATTTCTTCAATAAGAAATTCATAAACTTTGGCTGGATTAAAATATCTCCCTGCTATCTCACGCCAGACTACTAGAATTTTGGAATTGGATTCACTGTGAAATTAGTGTGCAGCCTATGACTGAGAATCATCATAAAGTGCCCATTACTTTTGTTTCAGCATGTTAAAGGAAAGGACAAGAGAACAAAAGGAGGATGAATACAAATAAAGATTCTGAGTAGAAAATATAAAGTGCGATATCACGAGGAGCAGGAGTCCTAAAGCTATAAGTCTAAATCTCAATGTCAAGGTCAGTTGCTAACTTTCAAGGTCAATGAGATAAGAGCATACATTCTTAAGTCCCCATTGATATTAATATAGTTATTATTTTGCTTAATGTCTATCTCGAAATTTGTACAATAATTAATGATTCGATTTGTGCAAATGTTGGTTTTGAATACATGAAGTGTCTGTAATTTGCTTATTTTTAAATGACTATCAAAATTGCCATTCACAGAATTCTGCTGTTATACTATTAATCTGTTATCTGGGTGATGTTTATTGTTCATCCCACTGCCCATCAAACAACAAACAAAAGAAACCCAAACAGATAGACACATGGTCCATCTAGTCCAGTACCAGCAGAGCAAATAGCAGATGCTCTGGACAGAAAATATTTAGTGTACAAGTGAAGCCGTTTTATGGTCCATTTTCCTCATACTTTCACAGTATTCTTGATTGTCACATAAAGGATGTCCTTCTGTTTTTATAATGTGCACTTGGGAACTTGATGCCTGGGAATTTGTTTAATCCTTTTGTCAATTCCCTGTACCGTTCTGTGATAGCAAGATCTGGACATACACTAGTTGCTGGAAAAATACTCAATCTCAAATTGAACTCAATACTCAATCTTACATTGAACTATGTCACAGAGCACATGTCAGCACAATGTGCTGTGTATTTTTCAGGAAAGAAGCTCATGCTTTTATTGAGAACCAGAGCTTTTTAATCCCTTCAAGTTTCTTTCCTCTTGTACTGTGCCAGAGGTCACTGGTTTCTTACTATTGGTATAAATATAGCAACTGGCTCATAATCAAAATGGGCTGAGAGGGAAGACAGTAATATGTGGGAAGTCTGCATATGTCATCCTGTTATTCCCACACCTTCAGTGCCGTATGCATGGCTAAAAGTGCCCCTCTCAGGCAAGGCTGCCTCTGAATTCTCAGAGATGCACAATTCTTGCTGTGTTGCAAATCCAGCAGAATTTATAGCAATATGCTAAGTATTCTTGAAGAGCTATTTTCACTCAATTAACTTTAGCTGCATTTACTCTCAAGTTAGGGAAATAAGCTTATCTGGCTTGCTTTGACCCTTGAGAACACTAACAAAAGTTTACCAGTGACCTTAAATTCTTCTTAGGCTTTAAATTCTTAAAATCTTTGCCTCAGGCTTTTAAGAAAGGCATGGGACTGGAAGCTGAGCTTATAATACATTGATTTGTCTGGTTTAGTTATTGTGGCAGTAGCTGCAGCACAGGGATCTGTAATCATGCAACAGAAGATCTGCACAGGTGGCATCTCAACTCAGATTTACGTCAACGTATTTATGGTGGGGAAAAAAGCACAAGACAATGCAGCAACATGCATTAAAGTTATAATATATATATTAAAATATAATAAAGTGTATCTAATTACACATATAAACAAGTATAATATATATATTACATACAGCATCTAGTAAATATAATCATAATAGATAAGGAAATACATATAATTATATTAAAACAACTGCATTTTTACCAGCAAATATTCTGCAGGATCAAATCTGGGTATTTCTAAAACTAAGGGCAATTTTGCACTTGATTTCAATAGGAAATACTTTTTGTTTGCTTTGTAAGACCACTAAAATGTTCTCATAGGCTTATTGTAACACACCTTTGTGTCATACAGAAGTGTTCGCTGCTGTCAAATTCTTCAGCTTCTCTGTGGCATCCCTTCTCCCTGCCAGGGCCCTGCACAGGCAAGCAGCAGGCTGAAGGTGAGTGTCTAAGTACTTTTACTGTTTCTAAAATAATCTGGGAGCAAGTAATATGGAAGTTGGTTTATAAAAAGAAACTTGTGGCCACCTTCTGAAGAGTGAATAGCAATGTCTACAAAGTGCTTTCTGAGATGAGCAGCACCAGAAGCCACCCAGATGCCTGTGGTGTGATGGTTCTGTCTTCCCCAGTGTCCTCAGCCTGCACTGAGCACAGAAACGCTTAAAACCAGTATGAAATGGGGGGAGAATTGGGGAGCCGTGGATGGGACAGGAGTGGTTTTGTTGAGAGACTCAAATTGTCTGGAGTGGAGTCAGCAAGTCCAAGCAGTAAGAAATGCATTAAAGAACTTGCTAAAAATTGTTAAAGAAAGAAGTAAAAATTATTTACAAGTTATGAATTGTACTTTCCTCAGAAGTGTACAGGTATCCTTGGCTTAAAAAACAAAGGACGTTTTATACAAGTACCTGGTTGCTGTTGTTCTCTCAGCTACTGGGAATGAGCCAGTACTTCCTTTACTATATTTATGTGTTTGGGTTTTTCTTCAAGAAACAAAAATTTTCTACAGCAATGACAAGTGGAGAGGAAATCTGTAGTTCAGATCTTCAGAATATTGAAAATTTAAGTAAAATCCACCTGCAGTCACTTGTGTAAGGACATAAAAACTTTTAAAGGGTAGGGTGTAAATCAGGAACAGTGCTAGTGACTAAGATAATATATAGACATTTATCCTGAATTTCTGTTGGGAACCATTCCAGATTAAGTGGGTGGAATTGAGCGGCTGTTTCACTGTGAGGAGTGTTCCGTACATTCATAGCAAAAGCAATGCGTGTTTGAACCATGTGATGAAGCATAATTTGTTAATAGTCTATGCTTTCCCATCAGATGAAGGTAGCAGCTGTCATCAGCAAGACCCAAATAATAGCAATGGATTTTGGACTGTGACAAAATAATTGGAATTTAATTAATTTTTCAGATCTGAACACTTTTAGTATTGGGTAGGAACTGAAGGGTTCATACAATAGCTAAAGGAAGCTGAATTCAGTGCTCCATGCTCAGATACTCAATCAGATTTTATGTTTATGGCAGATAGAAGACTATGAAATGCAGCTAATGCAGAGATAAATATGGAGGAGGACTGGCTAGCCTGGTCACTGTCTCAGTGTAGATAAAACAAGCTAAAAATTGTTCTGTTATTTTCAGAGGATGAATGCCCTGGAATGTATACTTAGAGTGGAACACCTCTGGAGCTAGCTGGAAGCCTTAAACATCAACATTTGGGCCAGTTTTGTGATATACTGCTGTAATTCAATTTAAGATTAAGGAAACTCTTTCTATCAGCTGCGACAGTGTACATCTGAAGTCTTGCTGAAACACTTGCTGCAGGTTCTCCTTAGGTTTTAGTTCTTATGCATTGTAGCAGGTATCATTACAATGTAGTACAGACTGTCCTAACTTCAGAGGCTCAAGATTGTAAACAGGCGGCTCAAGATTGAAAAATCTTTAATTTAAAATACAAAAATTGTTCTTCTACTCTACCCCTCAGACTATTCACCTCATAACTGTAAAGGAGAACACAGAGCTGTATGCTATATTGTCACAAATTGCTGCAATTCTGTGTTCATGTCCTATGTCCTCATGTTGTTCTTTATTGTATTCATTATTTATAGAATCATTAGGGATCACAAGGGACCTCAAAAGATCATCTAGTCCAGTTCCCCTGCCACAGCAGGATCACCTAGACCAAGTTGCACAGGAATAGATCCAAGCTGGACTTGAATATCTCCAGAGACACATTACTCCAGATGCAGCCTCTACTCTGCAGTGCAGTGCAGAGTAGAGAGGAAGAAGAACATCCTTCAATCACATAGCATCCTTGCAGCCAAACTGAGGCAGTGTGGACTGGATGATTGGGTAGTGAGGTGGATTGTGAACCTGGCTACAGGATAGAACCCAGAGAGTAATGGTTAATGGCACACGGTCTAGTAGGAGGCCTGTATCTAGTGGAATCCCCAGGGATCAGTACTGGGACAAGTCCTCTTCAATCTACTCAGTAATGACTTGGATGAGGGATAAGGGTGCACTGCCAGCAAGTTTGCTGATGACACAAAGCTGGGTGGTGTCACCCCAGCAGATTGTTCTGCCATTCAGCTAGACCTGGACAGGCTAGAGAGCTGGGCAAAGAGAAACTTAATGAG
>VZRI01002006.1:20302-35463 GCA_013397515.1 Upupa epops
CTACTCCTTCAGTCTCATCCTGTTTACATTCCATTTATATCTTGATCTGTCTTAGCCAGGGTCACAGATTTATTCCTTCCTCACTTAACACTGCCCTACTTTCTGACTTTGTATTTAGAGTTTCCACACTGCGCACTGTTCCTGTGCGACTTGGTCTAGGTGATCCTGCTGTGATGGGGAGATTGGACTAGATGATCTTTCGAGGTCCCTTACAATCCCTGATGATTCTATGAGTCTATGAATTGAGGTGTTTTTTCTCATCTGCTAAGCTGGGTTGCCTGTTCTGGTCCTTGTTACCTTGTCTTCTGTTTTAATGACATAACTAACAAAAAAATTAGTCTATAAATGAGCAGCAGCAGACTTTTTGATTCTTTCTCTGTATTTTAAATGAGGTTTTTGTCCCAGTCCATATAAATTTGCCACTAATGCTGGAAACCTTGAGCCAGCAAAGAGCAGGATCTGGAGCAGGAGAAGCTGAAGTAATCACTGCTTAGGTTCTGTCTGAAAGGGCAACAGAAACTCTGTTGTTATTTTCCCTGTTGATGGGAAAAGAAAGACTTCAAGATGTTTTAAAAGAACAGTTGTGGTATAAGATGGTCAGTATCTGTAACTGTGCTGAAAAAGCGCAATGTGAGAAAGCAGGATCCACTGCATTATAGTGCTATTGTTGTCCTCCCTGGTTATTTTTCAAAAAGCACAGGTTGTAGAACATGGCATGGAACAGCCTGGGGTTGCTGTTTCAGCTGGTTTGAAAGGTAGCTGAAGTGTGACTATTGTTTAACAGTGGCATCGAGTACACTGAAATGACATAACCTGGAGGTCACCAGCAAGGCGGTTCCAGAGTGAAGCTGTGTCACAAAATACGGTCACAAAGTCTGTCCTGAAAGCTTAAGTCTAGTGCTTGTCCTGAAGGATTAAAACAGGTGATCTCTGAAAGGAGCTATGTGTGGAGGGACTGAGGTAGATGGTTATAGTGATTCAGGAAGCTCTTCTGCATGTGTGACAGATAGTATCGAAGTTTCTTGCAGCTTCCAAGGTCTTAATAGAGCAGATGTGAATTTTCAGTCTGTCTAGCTTAATAACCCCAGCATATCTTTCACATAATCATTCCTTGACTGGCTTTTAGCTCTGCTCAGCTAATTCAAACTGCCACAGTTTAAGGGCTTTGTGGTCTCCATTAAATCAGAAGTCTGCTACCTGAGGATCTGGAGCTGGCAGACACATTATCCTAATTAGCAAGTGAGCAAATTTATGAAATCTAATCAACCCACACTGCATACGCTGTTGCAGATGATCAGTTCACTGTAAACAAATAACATTTTGGCAAATTGCTGTCGGCTGAAAAGGTACTGATGCCTGTGTGTGGATTATTGTGTGTTTGTGTATACATTTACTTTTTTTAGCAAGCTAAAACAGAAGACGTTGAATGTAAGACTTGCACCCAAAGAAAAGAAAATAGAATGAAATTAGTTGACCCAGTGTCGGGATTGAACGAAGTGGCGACAACTGATCAGGGTGAATCATAAGCCATTTATTCTACAAAATAGCTGGGTTTATATACTACATGATATTCTTCACCAAATGCCTTCCACCAGTCATTTGCTTTCACCGTAATTTAAAGTTATAAATTCAGTTAATCCAGGTAGTTGTCATACTAGGTTACATCACATTTTATCTTATCTCTGTCTATTCCTTCAGTCTCATTGTGTCTTAGCCAGGGTCTTGGATTTATTCCTTCCTCACTAATTAACACTGCCCTGCTTTCTCACTGTCTTCAGAGTTCCCACAACCTAGTAACTAGGAATAATAGGTATATCTTGCTTGTAAAATATGCTTTATTTTCCCCCAATAAATGTGTAGGTAAAATGTCAATTTTCTAATGAAAATGTAATCTAAAAGCTATTAAACTATATTCTGGTTTTACAAGTGGCTCTTTCACTTTACAGCAGGAGTGTCTAAAGTAGAATTGGCCTTTGAGCCAGCCAACCTCTTAGCTGTGATAATCTAATTTTTCTTTGGTTGAGTTGACCTCAACTTTCAATCTAAATTCTATAAGAATGTTTCTTGTGTCAGACTTCTTAAAAAGAATTAACCTACTCTGATATACACTTGATTCTGGACTTTTGCCTTTTGACATACAAGCTAATAAGTAACCAGGAGAAGGAAAGTGACTTCAGAGTAGCTCTACAAAAGCTGTGGAATATTGAATTATAAAAATATAAACAAGGAAGATATTACATATATGTGACCTCTGATTTGTATCTACATAATAAAAATCAATCCATCATTGAAGGACACTTGAGTGTTTACCTGTATAGTATTTACAGGCTCCATTTCTACCTGGGATTATTTTTACAACTCAGTGTCACTGAGCAGAGGACTTGAATAGGTAATTCAGTGACAAAATTACTTCCCATATAATAAACATTTCCCAGAGGGAATTATTTTCTTACTTAATTGGTTTGTAGCTTTCCTTGAGAGAAATAGTTGCTGTTCCTGTGCTTGGCTCAGTGCTCAAAATTTAGTTTCAGATATTAAACTGCATTTAATCAAATGCCCTGTTATTATGTTAAATGATTAATGACTGCCACTTGTTTCTATTATGCTGGACATACGTGACAGGCTTGTCACATTAGGTTTAGTTTAACAGTAGCAAATAATGAAATGAACAAATTTTGGAAACTTTGATGCTGAATCATAAATAGAACCTCAGAGCATTACATAATCATCGAATCATAGGGTTGGAAGGGACCTCCAAAGGTGACTTAGTCCAATCCCACTGCAATAAGCAGGGTCATCACTCACCAGACCAGATTGCCCAGAGCCCCATTCAGCCTGACCTTGAATGGCTCCAGGGATAGGGCCTCCACCACCTCTCTAGGCAGGCTGTTCTAGGGATCCACCACATTCAGATTAAAGGTTTTCCCGATGTCTAATGTAAATCAACTTTTTACCAGTTTCAAACCATGACCCCTCATCCTATCTTTCCTTTCCCTTGAGAACAATCTTCCCCAGCCTTCTGACAGCCCCTTTCAGGTACTGGAAGGTCGCTATAAGGTCCTCCCAGAATATTACAGCTAAATCCATAGTGTCTTGCCAGTTACTTCAGTAATGGTGGGAAGGTAACTATATGATTTAATTCCTCTGTCCTGTGCTTATGCTGATACCAATGGTTACTACTTATGTGTGTGTATTCCTGAACAGATCCTGCTTCCCTTGAGCGCTGCTTTGACTGGGCCTTGGTGCTGTATGGATCTGTTAGATCATCCATACCAGGTTTAGTGTGAATATCAGAGTGTACAAGCCCTACTTTCTTTTCAATCAGGGTGACTTATGTTCATTAACACTCAAATTATAAAAGGACAAAGGCCCAGACAGTGTTCTTTGGCTGTTAAAATTTGATCAAAGTCTTGGGCAAAGCATCCTCTTCTCTTAGCTCTGCAGGGAGATAAAGACCTGGAGCTGCTGCTGAACTGTTTTGCACCAAGTCCTTTGAATTCTACAGTCTTGCTGGAGAAATGAAGACCTTTTGCTGAAGGTGCAGCTGCCATGATAGCAAGCCCCCTGTTTCTCTGCCCTTCAGACTGGAGCAGGGGGAATAAACCCTCTTACCCATCTCGTCATTATGAGAGCAGCTCATAGCCAAACTAAGGGCAACAGCAGCTTTTCTCTTCTCAGAGTTGTAACACCCCAAGACTCAAGGATCAAAAGACAATTGCTGTTCTGTTCGGGGTTAAAAACAGGGCACATGCCACTAATGCATGGACTTTTGAAAAACATATACATCTATGTAACTGAAGAAGTGTTACTATTGTTTATGTTGCTATTACTTTGAGTAGGGAACATGTACGTTTTTCCACAATACACCTATCAGATACCATAGGTAATAATGCTTTGCAGCCAGGTGCAGTGTGGTGTTTAGGGTGAATTCCTGCTTTCTGAAATGCAGAAAAAATACTGGAGTGTTTAGATAGTGTAGTTGTGAGCTCAGAGCATGTTGCTGGCCATGCTTAACTTGGAGTTAGTTCCTAAGTATGAGCCAGTGTGGTAAAACCAGCTACACTTTTGACATGGTGTACTTCCTGTGGTACTTTGTTCTGTTTAGATCTTGTGAGTAAAATCATTTCCTTCACTAGCGCATATTAGAAGTGTTTTCTTCACATCAAGTTTTCTTTCTTCATGTCTTCCTTGCTAGTAAGGGAAGTGCTTATTGTTCTAAAAGGAATTCAAATATTGAAATAAAAACATGCTTAATGCTTAATGACAAATTGAATTTACTATTCATAATGAAGCACATGCCCAACACAGGTTTGGCTAGATTTTATCCAGTGTCCAATTACTGCTGTCTATTCTCATATAAATCAAGGGTTGGTAAGGGTTTTGTATGAAGGGGTTTGTATTTTCCTTTTTTCTGCTGACTTAGAAAGCAGATTATTAGACATAAAAATCACAGAATCATAGAATTATTGAGGCTGGAAAAGCTTTCTGAGCTCAACCAGCCCAGCACATAACCAAATATCACCATATTGGCCAGACCACAGGGCACTAAGCCTGTCTTTATAAACCTCCAGGGCTGGGGACTCCATCACCTCCCTGGACAGTCCATTCCTAGGAATAGGAATGAAAACTTTGTACTCAGCATAGGAAAACTACTGTTTGGAATGTTTGATGTTCAAAGTAACTTTTGAGAAACAGTGCTGCTTCACCAAGAAAAAGCTGTTTCTGAAGAACACCATGTTCAGAAAATGTTTCCTTGAAAACTCTTGTGAGAAAAACCTACAAACAGCAAGCCACATCAACAGCCAGTTTCTTATCTGATATAAATCTGTAAGATGGTTTTGTGGTCAGGAAGCCATGCAGTTCCATGCCAGGTAAGAAAGCAGTTCAAGATATCATCAGAATACCACTGCATTTCATTTTGGCCCCTAAATGAAACCAGCTAGCTATAGTGTGCTTATAAAGAGAAGTGTGTTCTGTAATTTAGAGGTTTTGCACATTTCTTCAGGATTTTATACCTGAAAGCTCTGTTTGCCTGTGGCATACCTGGCAAGGAACAATGCTCCTACCTTCCCCTGAACCAGGTATACAGTTCTCCTTTCTCTGTGTTGCCCACAGGCATCTAACAGTATGTGACAGCACTGTGGCATGGGATTAAAAGACACTGCTGGGGCTCATTGATATAATTTCTGTGTAAACAGGATTAAGCTATTTTTGTGGTATTTTAGTATTTAGTGTGTTTTGCAAGTTGTGATATTTTTTTTTTAATAGAAGAGAACTTATCAGATATTTTATTACATGAGACTCAGTGGAATTCTGCAGATATTATGGTTTTTCTTTTGAATTACTTCTGTCTGATCAAGGTAAGGGAAGAAATTAACAGTGTGTTTGCCAGGAAGATTATATCCTTACTAGGTACCTCTGTTGTATCACTTGTTGGCAGGATGCTTGACCTGTAGCGTCTCCCTGCTCTGTAGTAGATATTTCTTCCCTGAGTAAAAAGTTTGCTGCTGTCAGTAGGATAAAGTGGTATAATAATACTGCAAATAGATAGATGTGCAATTTATTCAGAATAGTAGAAATCTGTGCTCAGACCTTAATGGTTCCTCACTCTTACAAAATTCTAGGATTTACTGATTTTCATTCAATAGAGGTAGTGAAACACTTTTGGCAAAAAGCACTTGAGGTAATCTGAAATGACCTATGCAACTTGAATTTGGAATTAATTTTGTTTAACTATTGGGTGGGAATCCGCATTGGGCATTACAGAAAGACATCTTGATTCTGGAAGTCCACAGTTAAAAAGGCAACCACATGTCTGTTTTAGATGCATGATGATGACTAGAAGCATTTGTATCAAGAAGTAACTGAGGTAGGATGGTGTGTTCATCAAGGAAAGGGAAGACAAGAGGAGAAAGAAGTGGGGCTACTGTTGGAGAATGTGTGCTGAGGAACATCCCAATGAGCTGAACAGATGATGAAATTTTCTGTGCACACTGCAGACACATCACTTGAGCTGTGAACCTGTTACTGTCTGTAAACAAAATGCACCTCTTGTGTCATTTTCTTTGATTAGGAGCTGGGGTAATGAAGGAATATTGCAGTGAATTGAAATAGTATTTCTCTGTGCTGTGTTCCTTCACCTTGCAGTTTATGCAGCAGCCCGTGTGGGACTAGGGAGAACTCTGCTACTAGAGAAACCTTTTGGTTGTACTTAATCAGAGACAGGACTTTTCTTCCATTTTTCTTTTATGTTATGTGCTCCTCAGTGGTGAAGATGGTTACTTAGGCTTGAATAGCAGGGAACAGAATCGAAATGTGAAACATACTAATTGGAAAAGCTGGAAATTCCCGGGATTCACAAGTAGATCATCTGAAAATGCATGTGATGATAACTGAAGGCAAATTAGCAACTTGGGTACAAGGTGCTCTGGATCTGATGAACAAAGGAGAGGAACAAATCTTCCAGTTCAGAAAATAAGTCGTTGGAACCACCAGAATGAATACTTCAGCCCACAAGTAAACTTCAGAAGTGTTAGTCTGAAATTAATTCAGAACATTTGCTTGCTGAGTAGAATAGTACCTAGTGTACTGTTTCCTAACTGTAATCCACAAAGATTTTCGTTTGTGAAACCTCTGTGATAGCAGCACCCAGAACTACTGTGTTCTTGAGCAACAGGCAGTTTTGGAATCTCTGCTGAAACAGTGGAAATCAATGGGATTTTCATACACTATTTAGTTACATGGTTGCATACAAGGGTTGGTACAAAAGAACCTACTGAGTCAAAACATGCATTTTCTTTTTTTGTAGGATTGTGTTCTTAATCTTAAAAGTATGGCAGAACCACGTTCTGCAGAACAAGGCAGCAAACAGTATAGACCTAATGCACTCTTCTGGAAAATCTGTGGCTTTATTCATGGAGCTTTTGTGCATCTTCGTTCAGGGTATGAACAGCTTTGGGTGTTTTTCTCTTTGCGGTAAAGTGAATGTTTCAATAAAGAACAAGGAACAAAAAAAAAGAACATCTAGACTGTGATTTACTTGGTTTTGGGTTTTGATTGTGTACTGTGTGCTTCAATGTGGTTAGTTGTGATTTGGTTCTAAATGTTGAATTTCTTTCTGATCAAGTCTCCAGGTACATTTCCATTGCTGTCATTATGATCATCACTGGGCATGCTTGTGATGAAAGTATCAGGAGTTTGAATACTATAAATACTTCGGTTTTATTAAATTGGCTTTGTTTGTGGCTTTATTCCTCTTCTATGCAGATAGGAATGTAGTTAACTGTTGTCATAAGTCTGACAAATCTTATTTGGAGACTTTTGCTTAAATGATGGGAGGAAATAGTAAGATAAGTGCTGTTGGTTTTAAACCACTTCATAACAGTCCAGCTAATTCCTGTAGCATTACTGTATGAAGAGCAATTGTGAATTAGGCCAAAGCATATATATGCTACTGTGCATTTAATCACAAGAAGTCTGGACTGTTCTATGTATAGCACCTGATGATGCTCACTGAATGCAAATGAAACAGGAGGAGAAGGATGATGGTTTGTGGAACTGCTCTGGTTCTGTCTAAGTTAAAAACTTATTTGTGACATAGTACCTGTCCATCACCCAGACTTCGACTCTTCTGCTGTTCCAGTATTTATTAATGGCATTCCATTATCAGAAACTAGGCACCTAGCCTAAGTGCATAAATCATGCACGGTTTGAACTATTTTGAAATATATTAACATTTTTTCTCAGAGTATCTGTGTTATGAATTGATTGAGGGTGGCACAGTGGTGTAGAATTGGCATTGTCATGGAGTGCTCTGTGAAATAAATACTTCTTCAGAGCTGCATCTGTTTCTGAGCCCTTTGTTAAGTAAATTGTGAAACAAACTCCTGAGCAGGAACAATGTGATGGCTCTGTGATCAGCACAGATATTGCTCTTTTTTCTCCCCATTCTAAACATGAACAATCAGAATTGTGTAACAACATCCAGGGCAAGTCAGTTGACAAATCTTGAAATGGTTTGGAAGCTGAGGAGCAGAACAACTAACTGTCTCAGTTTAGGAAGACAGGTACCAAATTCTTTCAATTTAGAGGCCTTCAGGCAAAAGATTTGGGAAAAGGAACAACAATTCTTTATTAAGAACACCAAGAAAACCCAACAGTACACCCAAACAACCAGTCAAAAGAAAGTCCTAGGGATCCCGACAGAAAAGTCCTAGGGAACCCGAAAGAAAAGTCCTAGGGATCCCGACAGAGCAAAACCTGCTGCAGTTCCCGGAGCGGGTCGCGTGGAGAGAGACTTTTCCTCGGTGCGGGCGCAGACAGAGGTGGCAGGAGGCAGGAGGGAGCGGCCAGGAACTCCGGGGAGTGGGAAGCAGAAGGTCTCGGAGAGAAGCTGGATGCCGTGAAGCAGCAGGGGCAGCGGTGGAGAGAAAAAAACGGCACCAAAAGCACGCGAAAGCAGCTTCAGCTAGGCACCACAGTAGGCACCGCAGGGTCCGGGAACAGGAAAACTCCCACAGAGAGCTAGCCTAGTAGAGAGCGACCCCCCCTCGTTTTCCTGAGTCCCAGTTTATGCAGCTGGGAATGGTCAGCTCCCCCCACCTCCCCCCACTGGGTGAAGCGTCTCACAATGGGATGAGATGGGTCTTGATGGCCCATCAGCAGAAGTTACTTAAGAAAATATCACCCCACCTGGTTTTAACAATTGGGTCAGTATTTACTCCCCCCATCCCCCTGAAGTTACAAAAAACAAAACCATACAGCTTCTCAACTGCTTTCAACAGATGAAAATAGAATACAAACTTCTTGATTCCATAACCAAAAACACTAACAAACTGAAAGCTTTCTTGATTTTCTTTCTCTTTTTAAATTCAGTGCTTTTTGGATAGGTTATTGCTCATTTTCAGTTACTTTGCAGTAATGTCCTGGACCTGCAGCCCTCTGCCTCCCTCATGTGCAATATAAATATTTTCAGATTTCTTCCATTTTGTATTTTAGACCTGAATACCTCTTGGCTAAACTGCTCCAATACTGGCTTGGTCAGGAGTGACTGGAAAAACTGTACAAATGAGGCACCCTGTTCATCCCATTAGTGTGTCTTTCTGACATTGCTTTGTCAGGGTTTATTTGCTGTTTCTTGAAAGTTTTATTAAAAATGTATTTTGTCTTCAAGTTACACTTTCCATTAGGCAATCCTGTTGGGTCTGGGTGCTTTGAGGCTTCTCTTATCTATCTGTTACCTTGTTCAGTGGACATAATAGCTGTACTGCCTTGTTACATGGCAGTTTAGAATTTTGAATTATCTATTCAGTAAGTCATCATATATTTTTAATAGTAATTTTAATTTTCTTAATGATATCTCAAAATGAAACTCCATGCAACTGAGGTTCCTTTGTATTTAGCAATGCTTTAACATATTTGGAATGAGTTGTGTTTTATGTTTCCATGGATTATTAATCATAGGGAGGAAACACCAGTATTTGAACCACATTTCAAAACCAAATGAAGGCAAGTTAGTTTTCTTTACATGAATAGATTAATGTGTATTCTTACTGATATATTCTTACTGGTATTTTCTTACTGATATTTTCTTATAATTTCACTTTCTAGCATATTAAAGTAGAATTGTCTGCCTATTTTGTGCTAATTCTGCCTAGATTGTTCACGGAATAACACAGAGATGCTGGGAGAGATGTATAGCCTGGAGGGAATTATTTCTGAGGCTTAGCATGCATTCTAATAATTTTGTACTAATTGTCTCTTATATTTGTAAAACTTTACTGAAAACTTGCTAGGCTGACACAGGTATTGCTTCTGATTTCTTTTTGATTACCTGTGAGTATTTGGATCACAGAGATGCTAAAAATAGGGGAGAGTGGAAAGGTGAGGGGAAGAGAGCACAGTGAGAATTGGATTTTTCCACTGCTCTAATAACTTCTTAGTGGGAGAGGAAGAAAAGACTCCAGTAAGACATTGACAGAGCAAAGTATCCCAGCTGTATAGACTGCTAACATGTGTTGAGGATGTAAATATTTTAACTCCTGTGGAGTATTCAGCTGGCTATTTCTCGGTGTGAGCAGTCATTCATGACAGGCGGTCGAACTTGACCTTTACATTTGGAAATTTGCACAGATCTCACTATAGAAAGCTAAATAGTAGAGCATAATTCTTCTAATTAAAATGCCACCTCATCTTTGAACGTCATGTTGTCCAAAACAAAAAAAAAATAAGATTATCTTGCTCCTTATTTTTCACTTGAGAAGAGTGGCTGTGTTTGAAAACAGACAATGAAAGATTTGAAGTTTAACCTTGCATTACAATCTGGGTTTTTGGTGTTGTAGACTCAGTTCAGCACACAGGTAAAAATATACTGAACTAGAGACAGTTTGAAGTGTTTAATTTACTTTTTTCTTTCTAGACTAAAATTTAAATACAGCTGTCTCTGAAGTTTTCCAACTAGTTTTCCTTTCACCTAAGCACAAATATTGATCTCTCATTTAGCAAAGAATTTCAAGAGAAAGCATAAAATAATCCCCAGATAGCAGTAGGGACATACAATGGAAATACCATGTCAAATACCAGATTCTCCTATAGAACAAGGTGTAGTGTGCTAATATGTATGCAGGCATTAAAACAACAAACTTACATTTAAAGAGCAAATCTAAACATCAGAAGAATTCTTAAATATTGTCATGACAAGTGCTTCCAAAAATGAAAGTGAGCTGAAATGGTTAGTTTGGCTCGTATGACTCCATCTGTTTCAAAGCCCTCTAAGCAAATAAAACCTTTTGTTTTGTAATAGAAATGCTCATGTTCTCAAGAATGAGGAATTTACCTATCTATGAAATGTGTTAATCTTTGTGATTTGAATTGTTTCCAACTAGGCTTGCATAGGCTTATATTTTACAGTATCTTTATAGTGAGCTTTCAATATCTGTTCCTGGCTACTAAAGTGAAAACTCTGGGTGCATCATTGGCATACTTTATATGGAAAATGTCATTGTGGGTCATAAAATAATTTAATTTTCTTGTGGTACTTTTCAGTTGCTGAATTCTCAAATAACTTTTTTAATAACAAAAAAAATTAGCATATGTAATCAGGGTTTCTGGTAGCTGCAAATAATTTTGCAGCTCAAGAGTGTGGAATCTAGCCTTTGAAACTGTACTGTTGGGCTGAAGGAATGTGCTTTGCTGGTTTGAGTGCTGCTCTAATAGTTTCTCATTCCTCATTTTAACTTCTTGCTCTAATTAACACACTATTCAGACCCCCCCTATCCTCAGTAGCTTAGTAGTGTTTTCAACAGTAAACACTGGCCTGGTTATAGAAGCAGAATGCAGGATATAAAAAATTTAGCTTTTAATTTGAAAGGCTGTGTTTCTACCTTGTCCTATAGCAGTGGAGCTGTTCTGAATTTCTTCTCTTCTAGCCTCTGTTTTGTCCTCTCAGTTCTTGTGATGCAGAGCTGTTTGTGGGCTTGGTCACATTCACCAAAACGGACTTGATTCTGATTTCTCTGACACAACTAGTTTCTTAAATTGCTCTCTGACCATAACCTGCAGATCAGGAAGAGGCAGAGGAGTGTCTGCAGCTTTACTGTTAAATCATGTTATGGGTCTGCTGGAGTCTGTACTCCTTAGTAACTCACAAACTGCTTATTCATCATTATTAGAATGAGGAATGAGTCAGTGCCTGTGCCCAGTTTCAAAACAAATTGGATAAATTTCACATTTTCTCATTGTCAGGAGATTACCCTAATTTCATACAAATGGATTGTCTTCAGTTGTTGTGGAAAGAGAAATGTTTTTGTCCCTAGATGACAACTGGGTTATTAATTGAAATGTCATTTGCAGGCACTAATGAGATCATTTAAATTTCAGTTCTGTGTATAAATTCCTGCTCTGTCTGTGGGGAAAGTGAGGAAATCATGGCTGAAGCTGGTTAAAAGGCATTATTTTTTCTTGATCTTTTCAGTATTCCTTCATGAATCAGAATAAGAAGCTACAGTGTAATGATGAGAAATTTCAAATAGCACAGGGAAAAAACCCAAACAATTTACAGAGAAAGAAGAAAGAGGTTAAAATGTCAAACTGATGTGAGAAATGGTGGAGCTACAGAGCAGCCTCTGGTGGGAGATAAGGACCGGCTGGAGAGTAAAGATTACCAGGGTGACACAGAGCCATCAGGTGGATTCGGTGCAACCTTTATGTGACATAGAATGCATTTATTCAGAGAGGACAGCCCTTTTCCCTCATCCTGTTTCAAGACCTGATATATTTCTCTGAATCTGTTTTGCTTGGTGAAGTAAGGGTTTATTTTATGTGGGGGTTTGGGGTTTTTTGCTTCAAGTTTTTTGTTTGTATGAAGGGCTCTTTTTTGGGAGTTGTTTTTTTTTTATTTACAGTATTTCATCATCTGGCTAATTTGTGATTAAACTTAGGTTTATGTTATTACTGTGCTTATTTTTCCTTCCACAAATCCTTTGAACTCTATGCCAGCTTGACTGAGGATTCATAAGAAAGAAGAGCAATGGGTGTGTGTAGCAGCGAAAGGACGACACAGGAGTCGGCAGTATGGCAGGGGGCTTTCTGAGGGATGCATGGAGGCATTCCAAGCACCAGCCACGCCCACCTTCTATTGGCATGTACTGGCACGTGTGAACATAGGATTGGTGCTCACTAGTTGTGGCACTCTGTGATGGGCTACCGCTGTTCATGGCTCGCTCAGAGAGCTATCTGATCAACCCTCCTAGCTGGTCACACATATGCTTACACAGAATGTTATATAAGAGGTTTTGGCTTCCAGCCATACGCTATCCCTGGCCTCCAGCCACACGCTATGTTTGAGTCATGGTGTGCCAATTTCCTAGTGTGCTTTGGGAGGAATATTCTCTCAGGTGTGCAACATAGGGATGATGTCCAAATCCTTGCTACCGCCCATTCTTATAGACCAAAATGGTTGTTTCTCTATACATAAAAAAATCAGGTAGTCTGAAAGTGGCCAGCGGTTGCAAACTCACTGAAGAATTGTTTCTAGCCTATTGGATGAGTTTGGTTAAATAAATATTTGCATAATGCTGGTAACACTAATGGCTATTGAAGTCAGCAACTGTGGTTTTTTGTTCCACACAGAAGGTTGAAGTAAGTTTAGGCTCCTGATGGATGCCCTACTTTATTCTCCATCTGTCTTCAGAAGGAAATATGAGGTGTGTGTCATGTTGCTCAACCTACCTTCATGTTGAAGCTCTGCACCTGCACTGTTATTTTATAGTTGACTCACCCATATAGTTCTACAGCGTGGATGTCTACTTGCTGAGCGTGATTTAAACTGGCAGCTGTTGTCACTAGTTGCCTTAGATGAAAATTGCATTTACTTTAATTGCAGGATTTGACTGCGTTAAAAATCTGGAAGAGCTGTGGCTGGTTTATCTCTTGGATTATTTCAGTAATAAGTAGAGTCTCAGTTTTGCAGAGTTGTGGGTTTCAAGGGATTGGGAAGAGGAATGGGAAAACAGGTCTATTTGAATTTGGGCATGCACTTATGTTTTCATTTTGGCAAAGCCTGTGTTGAAAGTTCATAAGTAAGTTCAAAACACACCAGCCTCCTCTTTTCAGTGTTGGTTGAATCTCATCTCAGATTTCCTTCTGATTGCCATCACATTCATGTTTTTAGCTCACATTTGTGAGGATAATGCTTCTAGGACCCTTATCCTTTTCACATTAATAAGAAGTTTTATAGCTCCGAGGACAGTGTTGTTGGTGAGAAATAAACACTTAAATCATTTGCAAGAGTTACAAGAGGGGCTTTTTTTTACACAGGTGATTGTGTTTTGGCTAATATCTTTGTGTTCTACCCTCTACCAATAACAAAGCACAGAAGTGAAGCACCTGTATCTTTGCTTTCTTTTGCTTTAGGAGTTTTCTTACTTGATGGAAGATTTTATAGCAAAGAAGGAAAAGGTGGCAGAAGAGATTTCCCTGCTTTCTCTTTTTTTCAGATTCTATTTTCAGTTAAAAAGCAAAATATACACTGTTCAATGATGCAAAAAGACATCTTATTTCCACTAAGTTTCCACCAGAGTACTAAGCACTCTGAAACTTGAGGATGATTTTTGTCTAAAAGCTCAAATTACTTGGGCAGTGAGAGCAACACCCTGTGCTGCAGCTACTGGTGCACGGCTGAGGTTGTGTGAGTAGAGCTGAAAGTTCCAAGTCTCTGATATTACAGCTGTCTAGGAAATCTTTTCTCAAAGCTCCTGTGCATTTTATACACTAATTAGGAACTGATGTGAAGTGCTAAAAAGCAGCTAAAGATTGAGGTACTATCTGAGGATTGTAACTGCCTGAGAAGAGGTTCCCAACTGTGTGGGTATTCCAGTAACAATGATTTAAGTTTTCATTGCAGGGATCACACAAATCTGTGGTCAAGGATATAGGCAAAGCTGTTCTCCAAACAGATCTGAAATATTACCTGTTCAGAAGATCAGAACTTCACATTGCGCTTGTGCCTCACAGATGTGTGCACATCAGAACAGCAAGCTTCCTCCACCTTCATAAACAGGTAGAACAGTATTATGGAGAGTGTACAAGCTTTAATTGACTTGGCTAGCCCTTCCATGATTACAGTTAGCCATTATAGCTTAAGCAGATCTTTCTTTGAGAATCAGTTGAATGTAAAGTACCATTTAAATATTTAACAAACAAGTTCACTGTTTGATGGATGAAAGACACAGGTAGTGTATACATTAACTTCTAGAGTCTACTGATATCGTCACTTGCCTAGCAAATAGGTATTTGATAGATTGCTTAGAAGACCTAGCCACACTGCAAGGAAAGGTGCATACTGCCTATGCTTTCTTTCCAAGAGTACTTTGCAAGTAATTGTAGAAACATGTTGCAGTTTTTTTATACATAGTTGTTCAATTTTGTGGGGTTCACTTGTAGTACTGCGCCAAAACCTTCATTATACCACCTGCTTGTCACCTTCCAGTTACTCACCACTTTTTTGTTGTCTGAATCACTTTCTTTTTACAAGTTAAGCTGGGATTGTTCTCTTTGCTTTTAAACCTTGAGTGCTGGATCTTGCATTTCAACATGAGTGTCAAAATTGATGCCTTCTCTGCTCTTGCATGGGCTTTTAAGATCTGGTGAAATCCAAGCTAAAA
>VZRI01002007.1:0-115990 GCA_013397515.1 Upupa epops
AAAAATATAATAATAATAAAAAAAAAGCCATGAAGATCTACAATAAAACCTTTGGGTCAAGGAGATTTCATAATCAAACTCAAGTCCAGGGGGGGATAAAATTCACTGAAGACCAGCTTGGATTTAAAACATTGACCACCATACACTGAAGATAGCAAGAGTAGAATAGGTATCCTTAACTACATGTATTGATTGTAGCTGGAAAGATGTAGCTATACATTTTACAGTTATTCATTTGAACTACTAGTTCAGTCTTGACTCCAAATTCTTTTACTAGCCGTTTCATAGGTGTAGTACAAAGTACAAAGCTTTACCTCATTTTAAAAAGAAAACCCTAAAGTCTTCAGTGATATAATAAATTAACAGGCCTCAATTCAGAGGCACCCTTGGAAAGATTTTTACAAAGTCTGAAAGGGATTGGATAGTGTGTTTAGTAAATCTTGTATCAGAGAACCGTAATTTTCGTATACTCAGGTTCTGGAAGATGGCTCGTACATTCACTGATCTCAAGCTACAAGGATCTTTGGGCAGATTTGGAAAAACAGCAGTGACTGACATTATAGGTTACGTGGAGCTGCCTGATGGGAAGGTAAAGCAGAGAAAGCTGAACTGATTTTATATTCCCTCTCAGGTTTTGATAAAAAGTCTACTGTGAATAAGTTGGAGGTACTATTTGCTTCAAAGTAATTTGCATTTGACCCTCAATACACTGCTCTGATAAGCTAATATTGACATTAATTTGCTAAAAACCTGGCTTGCTTTATAATAATTAAAAATCACAGTTAGTTAGTATTGTAATTCCCAAACAAAAGATCTCTGTTGGCTTAGAGCTGAGGCTCTTCAATGGGGTAGTGAAAATGTTAGTACAAAGAAATACAGAGACTGTTAGCCCTAACGTTAACCATTTCAGTGCATGTAAATTATATCATATTGTTAAAAAGCTGAATCTTCTCTTGCAAATACCTGTTTAATGCTATTGATTTAATGCTCTCATAAAACCTGCAAGCATCAGCCAGATTTTTGCCTTTGGTTCTGCATGGTTAAATCCAGGTGCTTATGTGCTTATTTTCATTCGCTTTGAAGGTTGTCTCAGGGACTGAGTGGGGCAACTTGCTGCTTTGGGAAGGGAGCCTCATTAAAGTAGAGCTCTGTCGAGGCAAACATGAGCCCTGTCACAGTGGTCCTGTCAGCCAAATAATTCTGGATGAGGGAGAACTTGTCACTGTTGGAAAAGATGGCTTCATTCGGGTGAGTTTTAATTCTGCTCTACCTTGAGGGGTGCAAATTCATGGTCAGTAGGCAAATGCTATATATTTTCTTTACCAGCGCATATATATGGAGGCTTTTTGCAGTGCATTTTCTTTTCAAGTATATAAGCTGCTGTTGTTTCAGAATTGGGCAGAGAACTTTTCCATAATTTTGCACTGTACTCAAATGTATCAGGTAGTGGTTGCTGACTGTCACTCTTGTAGGTCACAGTCAAAGCAGCGAGGCCGATATGACAGATTTCATGATCTGCCTGTACAATTTACACTCCCCCTTGATTCTTAGAAGTTTAATTTTCCATATTAATGGTGTATGGAAACATAGCCTGTCTTTGTAACCTCTTTATTTTTTTATGCTTCCAACACCATGCAGGTGTGGAACTTTGATACAGTAGATGCTGCTAATGCTGTAGATGACACAGGATTACTGGAGATAGAACCTATGAATGAACTTTTTGTTGGCAATAATGTCAGTCTGAGTTTTATGTCAAAAGTTTATGACTGTGGAAAGCCCATCTGGTACGGTCAGGTAAGATACATTCAAGTACATATACCCCTGGGGAGAAAAATGGAATGACGGAGGTGATGTTAAATAAAAGAAGTCCATTGTAAATCAGTATGTTTCTTTTTAGTAGAATTCAATCTTTTTTTGATTATATATATATATAATCTTGTTAATAGATATATAAAATACTGTTCTGCTCTCAAAGCCAGGAACAAGCTTCCTAGAGAGGTGGTCAATGTCCCAGGCCTTGTCTTTAAGAGGAGTTTTGACAGCACCCTTAAAAAACATGCTTTAACTTTTGGTCGGCCTTGAAGTAGTCAGGCAGTTGCTCTAGATGATTGTTGTAGGTACATTCCAGCTGAACTAGACTTTGCTGCTCTATATTGTTTGGTCTACAGTAACATGAAGGACTCTGGCTTTCAGAGCCAGAACTGCATAAAAAATAAAGAATGTCAAAAGGTATTGTTAAAGTTCTGTTGTCCTGGACTGGTGGATAGGACTGCTAGGATCAATGCCACCACATTCAGTCATTTTGGTTTCACAAAAATAATCGTTAGAAAATTTTTAAGGTATCACCATGGGAAATGTTATTTTCAAGTTGAGTTGGAAAATATACAAGTTGCATGTTTTGCTTTGATTTTTTTTTCTTCAGGATACTAACGGAGCAATTTGGAAGTTAGATTTGACTTTCTCAAATATTGTGAGTTTGCCTTTTTCTTTCTTCTGATTTCCTGTTTGCAATA
Source organism: Upupa epops (assembly GCA_013397515.1). NCBI lineage: Eukaryota > Metazoa > Chordata > Aves > Bucerotiformes > Upupidae > Upupa > Upupa epops. The sequence continues at coordinate 2,514 of VZRI01002007.1, forward strand.
ACTTCCTTTAACCTTACTCACTGCATCTGCAATGAAGTCTGTGTTTTATAAAGCCTCACAGTTGAAAATATAAGCATTGAAACTGATTGTTTGTTGGGGTTTTTTTTCCTTAAAAATGTATTTTCACAATGTATTGATTATAATGGTTGTGCAGGATTATAAAAAATAATTAGCTTTTTGATTTCTGAAATTTTGGCTGCCAGATTCAAACTACTTTAGAGAAGTTTTATTCTCATAAATTGGTAATAAACATTGCATGGATGGAGGAATTTAGTTCAATAAGTTCAATATATCCTATATAGTTAAGCATCTGAAATAGTCCTTACTGTTGTTTCTAAGTGACATAAAGCACTAGAAAAACCAAAAAGGGCATGAAACACAGTTCTCATGTTGTATCTCACTGGTTACTAGTGCTACTGCTGGAGGTCCTTAATGGAGAAATAGATGACACAGTTAAAATGGGGATGTTTAATTTTTGCTTCCAAACATATTAAAGTAAAAGGGAAAAATCTCTTTGAGTGCAATAAAGTTGTGTCAACACGTAAAACTACGCTACAATACGGTACATAAATTATATACAAAGCATAATTCCTGGGATGATGACATTATTTCCCAGGCAACATCAGCCGCAGATTTGGGAGCATTTTCTTTCCCTTCAAAGCAGCAGCTCTGTGTTAAAATTACTAATTCCAAGCCTGAAACCACTTAATGAATGGGGGTTCCCATTTATAGTCACATCGAAAATGATGGAATTTTAAAATAACCTAATGTTCTTATTCTATTTTTTCTCGTTCTATTCTTATAAACCTATTAATATTTTAAAAAGGATGGGGGGATTACAAATACGTACCTCATGCATGCCAAATTTTATTCACACAAAGTTACCTGTCCAGATTTTTCAGGCTCACTGTAGGTATGGCTGGCATAACCTTGTGAGTACAGCTCCAGAATGCAACAGAATCTCTGTTCTTCTGTCTTGCACTGCAGACCCGTGATCCAGAGTGCCTGTATACCTTTCACGTTGGAAAGATCGAGGCCATGAGTGTCTCTCCCATTACATACCTCATGGCTACCACTGCTCGTGATCGTAAGTACACTATTTCTTCCATACCTGCTCAGAAATGCCTTTTGAAGAGGAAAGATGCATGGTTTAGAACTATTCTGTTTGGAACTGAAGTTGTGTATTTGATCAAAAGTAATTTTACAGACAACTGCTGTCCCAGGGACCAGTTCTTTAAGGGTCAAATCATTAATGATTTAATAGACAAATCATTAATGTATTGAAATAATGTGCTAAGACTACTTCATCTTAAAAGCCTGTGATTTTACCAAGGCAATTTTTTAATGGGAAGTTTTGTAAATTCTGTTTGATCTGGAAGATATCTGACTAGACGAGATGTCTGGTTTGAATAACAGCACTTGTATTCAAGTTCTGAACTGATAAGTGGTGGGATTTTTGTTTTGTAAGAAATTACATCAATCTCTAGCATTCTGTAAGGCATTGTGAATGCTAATATTTGTGGCTTTCCTAGAAAATACAATAGGTGTCACACTCTCAAAAGCAGCTAACATGTAATTATGGATTTATTTATTTTATTTATACAAATACTGCAATATAGGCCCCTCACAGTTAGCTTTGTTATGTTTTGAGAGAAAAAACACTGGCCAGAACATTATCAGTGTGATTTACACTTCTTAGAAACTGCTGTAAGGTCCTTAACTCAATTTGTATCAGCAGTCTTGCCATTTGTCCACGTTATACAATGTACATGCTCTCCTAGCCTGGAGACTGACTGCTACCCATTGAGCAAATGACACTTAGGATACATGCCAGCTGGAGTGGAATTTTATGCAGACAAATGTCTATGAATCAGTTAACTTCACTGCTAGTGAAATCAGCTTTTCTTTGGACAACGTCCCATTTTTCTCCATTAAAATATTTTCCTCCCTAGGCAATCCCAAGTAGTAGCGTATCATCTTTTCCTGTGTTGTCAGATATGGTATGCCACGGTTCTGTGATTACATGAAAATTACACATGGAGCTTCTTACTACAACCTTCAGCCCTGACAACTCTTAGGATCATGTGAAAGTGAAGAAAGATGATGTTTTGTTCATGAGTACCACACTAGCTTTCATGCTCTGTAACATCAGTCGTACCTTTCCAGGCAGGTGTTTGATGCTCACAGACAAACATTAATAACATTCTAGCTGGCTTTTAATGAAAATAAATAGACATTTCTCCATACATACTAAAATGTAAGCAATGTTACATGACATGAATTGTGTCTCCATTCCCCGTAGGGTCACTGCGAATCTACGATTTCATCGGCAACCGTCAACTGAGTGAAATTAAGTTTAATCAAGGAGGAACAGCAGTGACGTGGGCACCTTGTATTGTGAGTTTTTGCTATATGATGACAAAAATTCATAAGGGGCTTAAGGATCTGCCAGCATCAATAAAGCTGCTCACCACACAAGACCTTAAAGTGGTTGTTAGGCCATTGTGGGTTTTACAGCAGTATTATGTGTATATAAGCTTTGTAAGTTTGTGGAGTAGTATGTATAAACTATGTATACAGTTTGACTTTAATGTGTATTATTTTGTCTTCCTAAGATTTTAAAATCTGATCTCAGTATGCTGTCCCAGGAAGCAGTCTTAGTCTATAGACTAACAGCTTCTGTTTGACCCACGCAGAGTATTTGTCAATTACCATGAGTTAGTTAGCACATTCGAAATGACAGCCCAGACAATCCACAAACATTTGGAGATAAATCATAAAGAACCACTGCCAAACTGATCATTTGTGGAGTGTGGAGTCTATCACTTTTAGACATATTTGCTAATTTTAATAAAAATGCCGTCTCCTTATGTTCTCGAGGAAATGTAGTAAGCCTGGTGGGTTAATTACAAGCAAATCTTTGCAGAAAAGTGCTTACTTGAATTTCTAAGGTGATGGTGGTACTGGGACATTGCTTTTATTATACCTGTAATTCTCATGTAGACTTTCAGGGATGCTGTTAGGTAACGACCCGTACATTAGGGGAAGGCTGACTGCCACCATAAATTGTACAGCATTATGAAACTCAGTTCATTTTTTAAAAAGCTGGTACTTAAACACATTTTGAAAAATTTAGGATAGTTTATCTATCTAACTGTGCTTGAAATCTTATTAGATACTTATACATAGCTTAATATGCTCAAATGTATTTGGAGTTGTGTACTATTACTGTAAGAAAATTCCACCCAGCGTATGTTGAAGCATCTGTATACCATAATAACCTCACAGGCAGGCTAGCAACTTACAGGTTAGGTAAGTGAACAGGGACCTGAGGTTGTGATCAGTGGCTCAAAGCTCAATTAGAGGCAGGTCTCTAGTAGAGTACCCTAGAGGTAATTATGTATGGGTGCCAGTATTTTTCATTAATTACCTGAACACTAGAGCAGGCTCTAAAATTCTTTGTGCTTTAGCAACACTTCCATGTTAAGATGGGTTACAAGTTAGTCCTAGAGCTTATGCCATATATTCTTTTTTAAGCTTTTAGGTGTTTTTCAAGCTTTTACACTGATTTTTTTTCTTCATTCTTCCATTTAAAGGTAAATCCAGAGGGAGGTCTGATTGCTGTGGGTTTTGAAGATGGTGTTGTCCGAATAATTGAAGTTTATGATCCCAAAGGGCTGCCTGCTGTTGCAGGACAGACCAATAGAGAAAATGCAAAGATATATGTGAAGCAAGCTTTCAAACCTCATACCACTGATGTGACAGCCTTGGCATATGAACGAAATGGAAGTGTGCTTGCCACAGGGGTATGTATGACTTTTTTTGGATATTTCTATCAAGCCAAAACTGTAGAGATTCCTGAAAGAGATAAGGTAAATCTTTACTTACAATTTGGTTACACTTCTCTTACTCATGCTGGTCATTTCTTGTAGTTCTCGGCATTGCTGAAGTAATAGAAGGACCTGTTTGCACTCAAGTTTGTTTTCTGAAGGAAAGCAACTGTGCAAATCCTACAATTAATTTTGTGAATTACTGGACTGTTTAATGTGAATACTGTAATCCTCTTTGGAGATGGATTTGGTTCATTTTGGAATTAGGTTATTGGAGTCTTGGAATTAGCGAAGGCAAGTCCATTTGTACATGTGTTTGGCAGCTCTCCAGCTGCTACCCAGCACTGCTTGGCTTTACAGAAGAATCAACCAGTTAGCTTGCCTGCTAGTCTTTGAGAAGATTTCCAGACAGTTTGGTCTATCATTGTAAAAATTAGCCTTCAGCATGATCAGTGCATTTGCAGTTACAAGTACCTTGATCTGAATCACCATGCACTACACTTAGTGCAGGATTTAAACAGCCATGTGTCACATTGTGCCCCAGTTCTAGATTTTTCTTGGTATCTGGGAAAGCTAGCGCATGCAAACTTGTCTGAAAAATCAGCTGTGAGCTTGAGCCCAGGAGCTACTCGGCTAATGGGTAGAAGGCACATGGCTGGGAATGCCAGACGATGAGACCCATCAGGGAAGTCAAGGTCCACTCAGAGCTCTGGAACAAGATGGTCAGGATTTGTATGTCCTCCTGTAATTACTGTAAAAATGCAATTCTAAGTTCCAAGACACTTGTAAGACACACACCCCCTCCCCTTTTAAGCTGCAGAACATTCGAATTATGTATTTATGTCATAAAGAATTTGTTTGCATTGTTGGTCAGCTTTGATTCAGTCATCATCGTTGTTGTGATTCTTTTTCTTAGAGTAAAGACAAAACTGTTTTCTTTTTTGCTGTGGAAGATGAGTACAAGCCTATTGGATTCATCCGTGTCCCTGGGCCTGTGCAGGCATTGCAGTGGTCTCCACCTTCCCATGTGAGTCTTTCACATTTGTTTTCTTTCCTTCCCTGCAGCGTCAAAATGTCATTTTGAAAAGAATGACACAGATGACCCTAGCCATGTTCTCTGCAGACAGTGCAAAAGGTGTTTTACTGCTTGATTCTCCATGCTGCTTCAGAATGACAGGATATCTGTAGCTGTGTCACTGGGTCAGTCACTTTGGACATGTTTTGGACAATAAATAGCAGAAACATATGCAAACCACAAAATGTTGCCCAACTTTTTGAGCTCCTTCATTGAAGAAACAAGCTTGTTTCTTCCTGGCTTTTGGAAGGTCTTGGTTTTTGGTAATAATTGAGTCATTTAAACATTATTGCCTGTACTTCTTGCCCCTGTTAAAATAGGCTTTTGCAAAGCTTTCAGACCACATTAAAAAAGCTTTTGGATGCTCCTTGCAATTCACACTCTGTGTTCACAGTGTGTCCGTGATGTGTTAAAATGCATTATTGGTAGTATTCAAAAAGTTTTATAAGGTTAGAGTAGCATCTGAAATTTTGGTTGGCCCAGTGTTCTTCCAGTAGACAGAAGCATTGGCAAAACAACTCTTGCTGGTATGAAGTCTGTCTTACCATAGAAATAACATTTATTAACCTTTACATTTTGAGTCCTTTTCTTGAGGACAAGGTTGAAGGAAGATTTGAGAGGAGCTGGAGTCCAGCATAGACTTGACAGAGGATAGAGCAAGCAAAACTTTGTTGTGTGTATAGCCTGTATTTAAGCAAGTTTCTTATCTACAGAGCATATACAGGTCTTCATACAATAGGTTCGTACACTTAGCAAGAATGCTAAACATTCAGTGACAGGTTGATATGGCTTATGAGGACAGATGGCACCTGGTAATTGGTCTGGCCAATGATGTCTAGGATGCTTCTTAACCCAAACATGACCCCTCAAAAGAAAACTAATCCCCGGACCCAATGCGCTGTTGCCAGAAAGAAAAAAAAGAAAAAGAAAAGAGAAAGAGAGCAAGAGAGAGCAAAACAGCTACTTACTACAGGGGAAAAAGTGGAGGTGAAGGGGGNCCAGACCCAATGTGCTGTTGCCAGAAAGAAAAAAAAGAAAAAGGAAAGAGAAAGAGAGCGAGAGAGAGCAAAACAGCTACTTACTACAGGGGAAAAAGTGGAGGTGAAGGGGGGGTGGAATCTGTAGCAAGAGCCCTATCTTCCTCCTGCCTGAGTGAAACTCAGTGACTGGGGCAGATGTAACGCCTTGTGTGTTGGAACAGAATTTGATGCAGGAATACTACAGACGAATGAGGTTTCACCAAACCCACGACACCAAGTGATGACAACAGAAAGATAGGCCTTTGGTAGTTTTTGTAAATCTGAGTATGCACCGATGAGTGGCATTAAATGCCGTTGGTGACAGTGTCAGAACGAAAGCTGGTTTGGATATGGCAAGACTTCAATTCCTTAGCTTTGCCTGGAATACAGAAGGATAAAAGAAGCTCACTGGTTACCAGTGTCCATCTAAGAGTGTTCATTTAAATAAGAGCACAGTTAGAGTTAATGCCTCCTGGATGGCACTTTTCCATTTCTCTGAATTCCTCATGTATATGTGCCCCATATTTGCATTTTGTTTTGTGTTCTTGTACAGGTGGAGATCACGCTGCTCATCCTTTGTGAGAATGGCTTTGTTCTTCAGGTTCCTGCCCCTGTCTCTGAGGAACAAGATACAGTGTCCACCTATCAAATAAAAAACCTGCCCATACAGTACTTCCATTTTTATAGTGTTAAATCCCGAATCAAGGTAAAGAACTCTCCTATAGAGGAATTCCATGTTCTCCATGTGCCAGAGGATAAAACTACCCCAAAAAGGTTTCTAGTCCCTATATAGCATCACGGGTTTTCTGCTAAACCACTTAAAGGGAGAGGCCAAGTAGAGTCTCTTTGTGTCTGAGTTTTGACATACAGAGGATGGAGCCAGACTATTTTCTGTTGTGCCCAGTGACAGGACAAGGAGTAACAGGGACAAGCTGGAGCACAGGAAGTTTAATTTGGATATAATGGAAAACTTCTTTACTGTGTGGGTAACGAAGCATTGAAACAGGCTGTCCAGACAGGTTGTGGAGTCTTCTCTCCTTATTCCTGAATGAGAACTAGCATTTTCAGAAGATATGTGGGTCCAAAGGAAAAGAGTTATGTCAGCTCTCAGCTATAGTTAATTTTGAGAAAATAAAAGGTAAGCTGATGTTACTCCCAGGAGCAGAGCTCTTAGCTGGAGCTCAGGAGCAGGCTCCTCAGTTCAGTCCACACAGTGTAACAGCCTCTCAATTCTATCCTTAACATGCGATTTCTCTGCTTTCTGTATTAATTGTCCTATCATTGCACGGAGTGCCTTGGTTTCATGTCTTTGTGTTTCTCTGCTTCTTGTAATAGCGGGAAGAAGAGATTGCACTGAGAGAGAAAAAAAAGCAGGAAAAGGAGAAAGAAAGGCTTGAGTGGATAAAGCAGCAAAAGGAGATGGGAAAGGAGCCAGAAGAAGCTCCTCCTGAAGAGGAACCGGAAGAAGAGCCATTGCTACCTCTCTATAAACCAGAGGAGCCCAGTCCTGTCCTTTGTGGATTTTATTCAACACCAGGAAGATTCTGGCTTTCCTTGGTAAATCAAGTTTTGTGTTGATGGGATTGCAATATGTGCCAACCTTTGCTTCACTTCTTGGTGCCTTACAAAACTGATTATTTGAAATCTGCTATTTCTAGAACACAGGTTTTCCCTTCATATTTGATAGATTCAGTGGTCTTTGTGAAGTAAACAAATAATGTCACTCCAGCTCAGGTTTCCAGTAAATTTGCAATAGGTATGCTTCTTGGTGGTGCCTGAATGGGCACCAAAGACTAAGCTGTTATGTCATAAGAAGGCCGAATCATAACATATTACTAAGACAGCTTGTACTGCAAGTTATCAAAAATGTAGGGTAAATAGGATCTCTAGATGTTTGAAACAAACATTTTCTAATGTCCTATCAATTCTTAGAGGAAATAAGAAGTCTGAAAATTGCATTTACTGCATCATGATGTCTTTACAGTCCTTTTCTTCTTCAGGGTGGGTATGACTCAGGGTTCCTCTATCATTGTGAATTCTCACATGGTCACCAAGATGACCCTGAAATCAGGAAAGATGAACCTTTTGAAGTGATTTCTGTTGAGGACACCGACAACAATCCCATCCACCAAATCTCATTCTGGTAAATCGTTGTACTGTGACAGAAATCTTTGTGGTTAAGCTTGATGAAATTGAACTTGGAAGGGAGGAGGGTAAACTGCTTTGTCATTTTAAATTGTGGTTCATATCTAGAATGCAGGAACACTCTCTGGTTTTCCTGGCATGGGGTTTCACTTAAAATTCTTACTGAACATGGTTGGGCACTGTGTAGCAGAGTAATTTAAAATCCCCTTCAAATATGGAAATACCTGATTTCAAGTAAATACTGATTAGGTGTCAAACATCCTATTTTGTAGACATCCAGGAGACCCACTAGAAGTCTCTGGAAATCGAGATCAGCAGAACAGTAGTACTTTTTCATAGTTACCTTAGAGGAGACACAGCCCTCAAGGAGAACGTAAGAGGATCAGTCCATCCCTCCTTTGCAAAGAATTCAGACTTCTCAGGATAGTCTGTGAACTGAAATGAATGAAAAGGGTGAACAATTCTCAGACTCCCAGTATTGGGTTCCTTGTAAGGCTGTGCACATTCAGAAGCAGATGTAGGTTTAGAGAGCGGGAAGAGAAAGCTGCTTTTCTAACTCTAAACTTGGTGTCTGCTACCTGTTCCATGATATCAAGCACTGAAACATTCCTGAGCAGTCTGTCAGCTGGCAAAAAAATTGAGGTCGTATCACACATATGTTAAATGGTTGAAATACTTCGCCCTCAGCTTATAAACTAGGAAAGCTGTGTTTATTGTTAGATGAGGTGTTTTCAAGTATCGCTTTTTGTCTGTGGCTTTCATGGTTACAAGTTGCCTGCTGTTGTTGTTTCTCATTCCTTATTTGACAGTACCAGCAGACTACTCATGTTCTGTGGGATGCAGAATGGTGCACTGCGTGTTTATCCTCTCCAAGATAAAGACCTCTCAATGAATACCCTAAAGGAATACTGGTCTTTCAATGTACATGACAATGATTATGGCCAGATTCAGGGGATCAGTTCTAGTTATGATGACAGGTTTCTGATTACCTGTGGTGGAGATGGAAACATTTTTACTTTCAACATCTTGTCTCCAGAGGATACTCACCAAGAGCTGAAAGCCAAAATCCCCTCTCCTAGGGTAAGTCACTTCCCTCTTTCACTGAATTAGACCTATATAATAAAGCTACTACAAATAGGCAAAATGCACTTCACTTATTTAACATCATAGATCTTTCATAGCAAAAGTTAAGGTTTCCCAAACAATTTAGCAAATAGCTCCTGAAAAACATTGCTTAATAAACAGGCACTGTGTCTGCACTGTTTTATGATTTTCTACAAATAAGCATAGTATGTGTTCAACTGTAAGTCTTTCCCCACTCAAAGGTGTAATCATTCACATTGCTAAAATGCAAGAATCACAGGATTTGTCATACTTAATACCTGTCTGGGATTTAATTCCAATGAAGTATGATACTGCTCTGGATGGGAAGTCTAGAAATAGTATTGGAGAATACCAAACATGTTTTTACTCAGTGAAGCCATTCATATTCAATTCACAAGCTGGATTGTTTTATATTTGAAAGAGTGCACAGCATGAGGCTGATCCTGTTGCTTTTTCACTGTTGGACAATATTAGTCGCAATGATTTTGCCGGTGTCCTGTAACCACTGCAAAGATCATCATCTTTAGAGATGTCAGATGACATCGGAACTCGGTCACAGTTCTACTACTGATAATTCATAGGAAGAGATGTTTCAACTCCTCTACTGAAAATCTTCAGACTTTACTGGTTTCTAAAAGGTCTTGAGGGCCTGAATTAAACCAATCTAATTTGAAAGAAGCAGCGTGCCCTGTTGAGTAAAGAAGTGCTATCATGCACAGTGAATTTTTGGGTAGATATACATTCAGTGCAGTTAAAAAGTCTTGAAAGTGTCAGCATAAACAACTTCAACTGTTAAGTATTTTTAATATTAATTTCTAACTATGTTTTGAAAGAAGTTTGACAAGGGAGACAGACAGGTAATTGTGATTTTGGTCATTTAGTCAAATTGCTTATGACTAGCTGGAAATCTTTACCATAATCACAAGAATATATAGCCCTGAGCATAGACTTAAAAGTTATTTTCTTAAACTAAGTGAATGATTAGAAGCTGAGATATTAGAGCCTTGCTAACTCCAGTAATACAAGTAATGGTTTTACACAATTATAGAGCATACACACAATTTTCTCATTTTGAGTATGTAAGTAGTTCTATAAAAATCTCTATGGTCCATTCTGATTGTTCAGGCTGGCCGCACTGCTTAATGACCACCCTAATAGAGTTTTTTTCCTTATCAAAGTATATCTTCATTAAATATCTATTCTAGACTAAAGTCACATGGAAGATTTTAAAAATTTCATCTTCATTAAACTTAATGGGATTCTTAGAGAATCAAATGCAAATCCTCTGAAACTAATTGAGTTAAATTACAGATCAATTTAGTATGACTATATTCACTGTAGGGTGATAGGCTCCTCTCTTTTTTTAGAGCATGATTGCCTAGGGAAATGGGCTTGTGTGACTGCACTGTCCATCCATCTGTCATTCTTCACAGTTAATAATTGTGAACCCATTATGCAGTCAGCAGAATCAAACCTGATTAATTACACATGTAACTTGGAATTAGTCCAGGGTATGTTGTCTCTTGTCAACATGTCACTGAAGGGAGACAAGAGAATGGGGTTTAAGGATAGACAACATGAGAAGTTAGGGACCAGAGTGAAGTTGGGACAAGCAATGACTGAATGGTTAATGTTGATGGAGAGGATACAGGATTTGTGTCCCTCTGTTCCTGTGCTTTATCAATTCTTTTACGTGTAAACCAACCTGATTGCTTTTTCTTCTTGAAACATTAACCCCTGATATTTAAGGCCCATGTAGTAATACTGATCATGAAGACTTCTTGGGTTTTGTTGGATTCAGTTGAGGCTCTGTCTTAATGTTTGTAAAAGCTGCTTTAACTCTTCAAACTATTACTGCTTGTTTAAAGGCAAGACAATATTTTTATTCCAGAGTGGTCTTGAGGAGAAAGCTACTGAAGACATTGAAGATCCTAATGCCTGCAAGTAAGATGTATTTGGATAATGTTCAAAAGTCGGTATCTCTTTTTTCAGAGCACATATTTCTGTTTGCCTCCTAAGAAGTAAATCACCCTGAATTTAGGTCATTCCTTGTTACATACAAAGGTTTTTCCAGCCTTTCTCACAATTTCTTCTCCTTTTTAATGCTTGTAGTCAAATATCGTACTCTGAGACTTAACTTGGGTCTATAGAGACACCACAAGGCCAAGGTTAAAGTCCCATTGTAATATCTATAGAGAGAAGATGATTCCTCTTGTAAGTTACCTCAAGAGCCATTGAGTTCACTCAATGTTTGTCAGAGCAATCTAAAAAGGTGCTGAAACTGTAAGCTTTCCTCTCTTCCATTGGGATAATGGTATTTCCTTTCTCATGCATTTTCAGCATTGAGGAAGTCAAGCAAAAAGAGGAGTACAAACGGATAATGAAGGAAGCGGAAGGGAAAAAAAAGGAGAAAAGAGAGAAGTTAATTGCATTGAGGCACGAGTTTCTTTTACTTCTTCAAAAGAATCAGGAGTTGCCCAAGCACATGCAGTTGAACAGAGAGGTACATCTTTTTTTTTCAATAAAGGTTATTTACCTTTAGAGGCTCTTCCTTCTGAAACATTGCTACCTGACATCTTGAAGTCAAAGATGTCCAGCCCTTTGGACTATGGCAGTACTATGAATATATATAATTTGCCAACACTTCTGAATCACAGCTAACAATTTAATATGCATTTGGGAAAACTATGGTTTCTGTGGAGATCTGAATAGCTCCAGAAGTATTGTGGTAACGATCACAGAACTCTGGCATCTGGGCAGAGGTATTCATTACCAAAATCTAGTACTCAAGATAATGTGATTTTCTGTCTTTTTGCAGCAGTTTGAGATAGACCATAGTTTCTTTTTAGAACTGAATAGACAGACAGCACAGAGAATCCAATTAGTGCAGAAGGAGCTGGCATGGGAGCGTGAGAAATACCTGACTGGACTGCAGAAACTACAACATCAGTGAGTACCACCTTTTTTTACTTTTCCCTCTAACCTTGCATGAGGCTTATAATTTATGAAGTTGTACCTGATACAAGGAAAAAAAATGTGGGGGGGTTTTCCCCTCGTATAGTCAATATTTCTTCTGCATGGTTATCAATCTGTTCTTACTTTACTAGGAACATACACAAGATGTTTTAGTGTATTTACTTCTTTGGAATCTTTGGAAGAAATTCAGATATTCAAATCAAGGAAGTAGCTTTCTTCTGAATATGTTTTATATGAAGAAAACTTGGTGGGGGTTGGGTTTGAGGCTAAGTTCACCTGAGTTCAGTAAGAACCAAGCACTCTCATTGAAACTGGGAATGACTCGTTAAATCAACTCCTGTTTTTCAGGTGTATTCTGTGTGTCAGAAATTTTAGTGTCATTGTTGCATTCCTAACATTCCCTGTGTAGTTTAAAGCTATGAAATAGATTTTTCCCAAGAGCACAAATTTAAACATGAGGTGCATCTTGGGTTAGTTTTCTTAAATATAAGTATGTAGCAAAAGGTGACTTCCTAAAACTAAAGAGACTATAGAAATAATCTGCAATAAAATGAACACCTTATACACTGAGTGGATGGCTGTGAACAAGACTCAAATCAACATGTCAGTCCTTAAAGGAAGGTCCTAGACAAAAGCTGGAGAGTGACTTTTTACAAGGGCATCTAGGGATAGGACAAGGGGAAATGGTTTCAAACTAGGAGGATACATTTAGATTAGATTTTAGGAAGAAATTCCTCAGTGTTAGGGGGGTGAAGCATTGGAACAGGTTGCTCAGAGAAGTTGTGGATGCTCCTTCCCTAGAATTGTTTGAGTCCAGGTTGCATGGGGCTCTGGGCAACATGGTCTAGTGAGAGGTGTCTGCGTCCATGGCAGGAGGGCTGGAACTAGACTATCTCTGAGGTGCTTTCCAAGCTAACCCACTCTATAATTCTATGATCTCTGATCCTGTGTAGAAATTGGTGTCAGTTTCAATATTGTGAGAGGTCTTAATATGTTTTTTCTCGAGTGTCTCCATTCCTAGGCAGAATACAAGTCAATAGTATCCGATGCCATCAGGTATTACTTACTGTCTAGTGAACTTACGTATGATTGTATGCCCAATAAGTAAACTACATTATTCACAGCCTTTTGGCCAATTTTTGTGTCATTTTGGATTTTCAGGTTTCGGGATTCACTGGAATTTGATACTGTTGTTGTTCATGCTATTCAAAGCGATCATCAGATTTCCACCTACAGACTTCTTGCAATGTCTGAGAAACACTCTGAAGATAAACTGGAACAGAAACAAGCAGAAGAAAAAGAGATAATCACAGAAGCTAAACGTATGTGTAGGGCCAGTGATAACCATTTAAATCTTACCAATAATATATTTTCTGTCTTTCATCTCAGTCTGGTTTCCTAAGTTAAGGCCAAAGAAATTGTAATTTCTTTAGGTACAGGTAAAGAAGTAAGACTGGTATGTCATACAGTGCCTACATACACAGTAACGTGCATACATAATTTTCCATGGTTAGGTCAATGTCAATCCTACGCATAGAATATGACTAAGAGTCAAGTTAGTTCTGGTGTAGTGGATATTCTATATTGATAAACCCAGCCCTACAGGAGACATCCCAGGGAGTTTCCAGTAGTTGTAACTGCACTGTGCTGCATGAATTTACATTTTCACATGGCTATTTTTTTGGTCCAGATACCAGAATTTTTGAGGAAGAGGCTGAAAAGCTGAAGACACCAGAGGTCCGAAAGAAAACCATACATTATATAGAAAGCAGATATCAGCAAATTGAGAGATGTGTTGAGAAATCTGACAAGATGAAAGCTAAGATCATGAAGAGGAAGGCAGAGTGGGATGAATTGTGAGTCTCAAACTGAACTCTGTGCCTGTTTAGTTCTGTTTCTTGTCTGAGGTGGAGTAATGCTATTTAGCTGTCATATGGCACTAGAACGTGTCTGCCTAGTTTTTTGTAGGCCTAAAGATTGCATTTAGTATCTTTCAGCTAGTTTCTATAGTTCTTCTAAAATATTAAACTGCTTGAATTCACCTAGGTAGCTACATCTTCAGATAGAGAGCAAAAAGGTGTCTAAACTTGTCATTCCTGAGAGACACTCAGACTGTTACAGTCCACTCTCATTTAACCTTGCCAGAACAACGTAAAGCAGATGCTGGAACATCTGGGCTAGGCCAGTAATGGGCATTTTGTGAGCATTGAGAGACAAGAAAGTGGAACAAGACATCTCTCAGTGTTCAGGTACAGAATTTCCTCACTAGGAGATGGACAGCTTAGAATGGGATCAATGTAGAGTGGAAGACTTTTTACTCTATATTGTACAATATAGAGTAGGATTAGGTATTGTGTGCTACTGGAGAGTTGACACATGGCTTCCTGACACTAATAGCAGCATGTACTCATTAAACCCAAAATTCAATCTGAGTGTAAAAGGTTAAACCTGTCTCATAAAAGAGCTATGTTGTAAGAGATCTTGGGGGAAAAAAGTAATCTGATGTTTTCACTCAAACGTGCAAGGATGTTCTTCCAAAGTAGCCATTATTTTCTGAAAGAAATCTGATTCTTTATCCATAGCCTTGCTGCACAGATCAGAGGGTATGAAATTGCCCCTTCATTCATCGGTATATTTTCTGTCTTAAAGTTTAGCTTTGTTTTGTACCTACCAGATACAAGAGCAAACCTAGTGATGACTATGAAAATCCCAAAGATATTGAGGAAATCAAAGCAGCACAGAAAAACATCAGATGTTATAAGCTGAAGACTGATATTAACTACAGAGCCTCTGAAGACAAATGTATGAATACGGAGAAAGCAGCAAAGCGCCTTAGAACTCTGGAAATGTTGGTATGTAAACTGATTCATTGATGTGTGTATTTCCTCTTTTTGAGGGGAAGTAGGATAGAATATTAGTCACTGAAGAAACTCTTTGAAAGGAAAACAAAGTGGACATAGGGAGAGGCCTTGACAGTCGGATTGTATTGAGTTAGCTTTAGTTACAAATAAGCCCTTCTCTTGTGAACTTCTCTTCTCTTAGCGCTTCACCAAAGGCAAACCTGAGTCAATCCAGGATCACTCTCAGCTGGCTCTTTTTAAACAAGAAAGCAAATTTACCTTCAGTAGTAGTTCAGCAGAAACATCTTATGATCTAATAACTGGTATGCTTTCCTTAAAACACTGAGCTGAATCAACTCTGACATCAAATACCTGTAAAAAAATGAATGTGAGCAGGGACAGGTGTTTCTAGTGTGGCCTCTCCATACTTGCACTTTCACTGCTTCTGGGTACTAAAGGATTGGAATCTTCCTGAGAACACAGTCACCTTTCTCTGGCAAGACTCCTACCACAAATCTTTTAACCACAAAGGCACAAGCAGCTCAAACGATGTGCAGTATATTTGCGGTTTTCTTGTGACTTCTTTCCCCCATCTTTCTTCTCACAGGATCTGTTTTTCATTAATTTTCTTTAGCTAGAAGAACAACTAAGAAGTATATATATTGAACTTGGAACTGGCTGATTGCTCTTTGGTTGGAAACCTTCTTTCTTGTCTTCTTACTGAGTTGTCACTCTTCACTGCATGGTTTATCTTTTTCTTTGGTGAAGTCTTATACTCTCAGTGGCCCCGAATCTTCTCCAGCTTTACCACATGTACTTTCTAGGCTGGGTCACTTTGATGGCAAGGTCTAAGCATTACAGAAGCAATATGACAGTCTCAAAGGATTTGTTGGATCATCTTAATTTCATGCTTTGGTTCTAGTACTTCACTGCTGATGTTACCAGACACCCAGTGATTAACCTGATTCAGCAGGTCAGACCAGTACGAACAAGAGGAATAGTTCCTATTGTAACTTTGTCCAAGGCCAAAGGCCACTACGTAATTGTTTCCCGTTTTTCTCTGTTTATTTTACCTGCTGGGGTTCTTCCTTTTCTTTTTCTTGGGTGTGGGTTCAATAAAATCCTTTCTTTCAAGCAAAGCTGCCCGGTAGATTCTATCCAAGAGCTGCTTGGTATGCTTAAGTTTGCAGGCGCCAACCCGCAGGACCAATCAAGGCCATTTTTCAACGCAGAACATATACCTTTGCTTTTTTCTGTGAAGGAGAGGGGGCGAGGTGCTGCCAAAGATTTTAAAACCCAGGACCAAAAGCTGCTTAAAAGTGCTCATGCATGGAGATGGTACAGAAACGAAAGCTGGTGTGGAAAGAGGCCAAGTCAGCTTGACAAGCTCTTAACCATCACTTGCACTGGGGAAGACTAGGTAAGTGTTCCTGGGCAGTCGTACTCAAGTTGTTCTTCCTTTGCAGATCCATAAGAAGAAAGTGAGTATGAACAAGGAGATAATGTCTTTGCGGGATCTCAAGGTCTCTGTTATTGAGGAAATCAAGGAGTTTGTGCAAAAACTGAAATCGATACAGGCAGCCTTGGATTTATCAGAATGTCTCCCTCTCCCCGTGATCCCCAAGCTACACCCAGATGAAGTTCCTGAAAACACATTTGAGTATGACACTGACACCCTCCTCAAGTTCAAAGAGGAGCAGGAAGCCAAGGCAAAGCTTCAGGAACAACCGGAAGGGTCTCCATATTCTCATGCATTTAAGCAGCGGCTTCTTCAAACTTCCATTAAAGAGTCTGACCCCGTGGCACAGAGCGCAAGAGTGCACCTCAAGAAAAGAGCATCGTCTCAAATCATAGAGCAGCAACAGATTTTTGAGACTGAGAAGGCAGAGCCAACAGAAATGGAACTGGAAATTTTAAAGAGAGAGAAGATAAAAAATCTGTATTTGCAAGAGACCTTGATCAAAAAGGTAGGAAATCAGAAGTTATTTTTATCAGATTGAACAATGCCACTGCATCAGAAATAAACCCAAACCCTCTCTCATTTCAGGGTTGCAGCTACTCTTGCCTTTCCAAAGTTCAGGAAATTTCTCTCTGGTTCAGATTTACAGAGTAAATCAGTATAAATCCCTAACTGTGACCTGGGTGCTGACTATTATCCCCTGATTGTTCTGTGAAACTATGAGCTTAGAGGACAACAGAGACAAGTAAAATGTTAGAAGATACCCAAAAAGCAAAAGAGGATGAAAAGGAGCATCACTACAACTTTGTAGTGACGCGATGTTCTCAGCTCCCACACGACTGTAATTCTGACCTTTTGGTCTCAAAAATGATGTAATACAATTAGGAAAGGTACAAAAGAGTAACCTAAATTCTGAGTCCTGCAAAATCTTCTTTAAAAGGCAAATCAAATAAATTATCTTTGCCCTGGAAAAAGGGCAACTGAAAGGGGTGTAGTACAGGTGATAAACATTTAAATAGCTCCGAGAAGAGCAGGAATTGCGCCGTGAAGAAGGAGAGGCAGCAAATTAAATTATCAGGTAGGAAACAACAAACACGCCAATGGAAATGCTTTTCCTATCCAGTAATAACTGAGCTTTGGAACTCAGCATTAGGATGTGCGAGAAGCTTCAATCTGATAAAATCTGGAAGAAAAGATCCACGGTAAGGGTCATGGGCGTGTTGTTGGTTTGGCGTAGAGGAAATTTTCCCTTCTGCTCCTTTGTCTGTCTTTGCATGTTTAGCTCCACTCCTACTACCTTCCTGATCCTCATTTGACTCTCTCAAATGCTCCAGATAAATGCACTGGTGATCAGCTTTGATGCTGAACTCTGTTTTCTGCGGCATAAGAAGCTGAAGCTGGATGTGCAGATGAAATGTGCTGACCTGCAGTACATGACATGGCACGAAGAGCTGCTTATTCTGAAGAGCTTCGAGAAACAGGAGAACCTTCTCCAGGGGCATGTTAACACTCTTATCAGTGAGCAGGAAGCCATGCAGGTAAGTAGGCCTTGGGATTTCACAGTAACCACTAGTAAGTGTCTACAAATGAAAGCAAGCTGTAAAATAAATGGTGGCATCTTCACTTCATTTTAGCACTGATCCAGCATCTAGTGCTAGATTTTGAAAACTAAGAAACCCTTGATGATTGACCATTAACTTCCAAAAGTTAATCACAGAATCACAGAACATTGGGGCATTCAAAGGACCTTGAAATACCATCTAGTCCATTCCCCCTGCCAGAGCAGGATCACCTAGATCAAGTGACACAGGAAATGTCTAGGCAAGTTTTAAACATCTCCAGAGAAGGAGACCATCTTCTCATGTTCTTGACAGTTGTAATTTAGTAGGCACTTCATGATGTGGAGTAAGTGACAGATGAAATACTTCAACCTAAGAGCAAACTTCTAGGTTTTGCATTATAAAGCATGGTTTTAAAGAGAGAAAGACAAGTTTTGCATTTCCAGATCTTCACAGATTTGTTCTGTATTTGCACACACTGGTAGGACCTTCCAACTGAAGTACTTTTTTGTTTGTTTAGTCAAAACTGAACAGCTACCTTGCACAGATGGAGGATACAAAGTGTGAGATTGTAAAGCTTCAGGAACGTAAGAAAGATCTTTATGCCAGCTTCCAAGCGTCCCTTGGAGAAAACAATAAGTTTGCCCATTTTCTGACCAAAGTGCTAAAAAAGAAAATCAAGAGCGTGGAAAAAGAAGTAGGAAGAGAAGCAGGTTGGAAACACCCTTCTGTTAGGTTTTTTCTAATGGATTAGTTACACATACTTCCATCTGGTTAAGTAATTGTCTCTTGGTATAGCTGGAGCTCTGGGTTCATGCAAGGCTGAACTCAGTTAAAAAACCTAAACAAATTCATAGATCAGACCTACCCAGATTTATTTACGCACTGACCTTTGTTCTGTGGCAGCCGTCTTGACTGATAAGAATGATCTAATTCAATCCCTAACATAAGTACATTTAGGCTGATGATGGCTCCTGCAATTTACTTCCTGCAAATCAATATTGAGGAATGGTAATTGGTATGAAGAAGAGGCAAAGCTTTAAATAGATACTTCCTATGCTATACCATGGGAGCTATGGATAAGTTATTAGTCTGCCACATTCATGACATTCTCCTTTAATCAGTCTTTTGACTAATGAGGGATTGCAGACCTAATCTGTGGTCATCCATTAGTCACAGGGCTAAACATATTATGAAAGGATTTCATTTATCTTAGTGACTCAGGTTTTAGCTGTTAAGGCTAGGCAGCCTTACTGAGCTGCTAGCACTCTCTGTGTCTGACCTGACTTCTGATTTCAAATGAGACTTCTATTAGTAAAAAGCACAGACAACAGCGATGCCTTTGTGGCAGTGTTGTCTCTCTGTATTTGCTTGGTTGATTAATCTCTGTAGCAAAATAGTAAATGCACAAGGTTTACATTCCTAGCACATATAAAGAGAGGAAACATTACTGAAGGCAGCCCCAAAAATATGCCTGTGTCTGTGGCATTACGAGGCTATCTTACTCCCTCAGAGTTTGTCTTCTTTCTGTGGAATGATCAGACCAATGCAATAAGCCTAAGGGGTTGGGATTCATATATTACTGGGGTGCTCTTTCACCCATCTTTTAGGTTTGTGTTCACCAGCACATTGGTGTAATGCACAGCTAGCGGGTCCAGAGGTGTTCAGCAAACCAGCAGTGCTGTCCTTTTCTTCCAGGTGATAGGAAGAGCAAAGAAGAGAATGATGAAGAATCCAACTTGGAAACCGATGAAGAAAATTCTGGATCTGAAGATGAAGACTCTGGGGACTTGGTTTGCCCAAAGAGTACCTAAGCCATCATTTTCTTGGGTTGACCGCTTGTTTATGTTTAGGGGCAACACTGTGTTTAAAAAGAAGCCACTACCTTTTTCATTATTCACTGCATATTAATGCCATTAAGGGTCAGAATGTACGTACCCCTCCTGAGAGCAGCGCTTCTCTCCAGGAAATCCGTGATGATAATGAAACCCCTGCTAGTATAGAATACTCTAATTAAAAAGTTGGGAAAAAGAAAACTAAGACTAATAAATAAAAGACTAAGAATTAATTATTTTGAGTAAAGAGCCATTCTCCATTTCCGCAGCTGTTTCCTGGTGAGAAAAGGCTCCTCAGGAGTGGAGGGGGAGGAAGGCTGTACCTGCTCCCCAGCAGGTTCCCTGCTCAGGCTGGTTCCGAGGGGACCGGCCATGCTGCCGAATTCAGCTCTTTGTTACCACCTCGTGGATTTATGCAGCAATTGCCTGTTGCTGCTCTGTTCGCTTACGGGCAGCTGAAAAGAGCTTTAGTTCGCGAAATCCTCTTCAGTCCACAAAACCAAGCAGCTTCTTGCGTGCGAGTTAACTAGTTTAGGGTGTTGTTAATCTTTGAGTGATGTGGCAATGACCATGTAACGACACAGCTTTACTTTCAGCTAGAACTTACCAACAAAATCACCCTTATCATATTTTTTAATTGGATTTTAACATCATTTCCACAAATTGAATTTCTTAAAGCTTCCTCAATCATCTCTTTTTTTTTTCAGTGAAACGTTGGGGAGAAATGAAGATTTTTCTTTTACTTTTGATTAAAAAAGTCCAAATTACTAATCTAATATGGAAGTGACATGTTGCATTAGCCCCTTCATGTTTGTCTTTCTGTGTGTCGTTAGCTTGGCCATCATCAGACACTTCCTTCTTTGCTTTTTTCTTGTGCCCACTGATTTGGGCAGAATGAAGAGCTTGATTAGTGTAATTTAAATCACTGATTTCAGTTAGGGATTAGCATTAGATAGAAATCTGCCTCACCACGAAACAAATGAAACAGGCCCTATCAAGCTTTGTTTACAGGTAGAGCTATAAGTGATTTATGGTTGGACTTGATGATCTTAAAGCTCATTTCCAACCTAAATGATTTTATGATCCCTACAGTGAGTTCATCATTTATCGTGAAGGGTGCTATGGATAAACAGCTGCTGGCTCACACAACTGAAGATAATCCTGTAACATGTAGAATCATAAAATCATTAATTAATGTATTAATTAATCATCTATTAATTACTGAGACTACATTACTTGTAAAAGGTAACTTCTGAGCACTTGGCTTTAATATTTTGTCTTCGATGTGTTTAGTCACTGCTGGCAGTTGCCCTGACTGAGTGTAATGGAAAAAGTTCCATCCCCAGCATCCATCCTCTCGTGGAGGATCATAACGCATGTGGTTTATGTTTGAGAAAGCTCTAGAGAACCAAGAGCACAGCCTCACTATGGGAACATCGGGCAATGTGAACAGTAGGAGAAGCTATTAGCCCAAGCCCCTAACTATAGTACAGTCATAATGAACTGAAGCTATTCTTTGACTCATTCCTTCCCAGGCTGCAATGAGGCCCTTTTCCGAAACACCATGCAGCTCCGGCAGAAGCGGCTGGAGATCGAGAAAGCATTAACAGAAGAGAAGAAAGCTGCTGCTCTTCTCAGGAGGAAATATAATTCCTTGGCCAAAAAGGTAGTGTGGTGTTTTCTTCTCAGCAAGCATCGACTGGCTCCGTTACAGTGAAAATGTTGTGCTAGTGATTTTGCTAAGATTTAAAAACAAAGTCCTAATGCTGCGAGAGGCCTCGGTTTGGGTAGAGGTATCTCTGATAGCACAGAGGCAGGAATAAGTTAAGCACGGGTCACTTGCCCTCCTGTAAAGGTAAATCAAGATGGTCTTGGCCATAGCTGTCTGTTATGAGGCTGGATCCAACTTTCACGTCTGGCTCCTTCCCACCACTCTGTCATGCTGCAGCAAAAAGTGATTCTCTGGTTCACATGAAACTCCTGCTGGACGCGGGATGGATGCTCCCGCCTTTGTGCACGGGGGTGGCCATGGAGAGATTACAGAGTCCTTATCCTGACACAGATAGAGGTTAAAATAAATGCATACAAACGCTGCTCTTCTATTCCTTTTGCTCACTGTGATCACTGGATAAACTCTCTCAGTGCAAGTTTTTCTTTCAGCTTTTCTGAGCTCCTGCATTCGTTAAGACATTTGATTTATATTAATTCAAAACTATCTTAATTTGAAGGGTTATCCAGGAGAGAGAGGCAGTTCTGCCAGCAACCCATTAGGCAAGCCTCGCTTTTTATTTTGTCTCAAAACTGTTCCATCGAATATGCTTAACTTCCAACATTTTTCGCTTAGCTTTGTAAAGGCTTTCCTAACTGCCAGCTGCCACACATTCACCCTGGGGTCTGACATCTGAGTCGGAATTGTTTCGTTCTCACGCAGAATCAATAAGTATTTCCAGGCATAACACAATAAGAAGTATCTTGCAGGCTCTATAGATCTAGGACTGGTTTAGATGCTAAACAGCACAGCTATCTTTTTGATTCATATGGCTCCTCCACCAGGGAGACATTTGTGAGTGTACATGCTTATGGAGGTGAGGGAGTCAGAGTAGAACCTTGCCCGAATATATAGATGAGCCTTGTGTTTGCCGTTGTCAAACTCTTCAATCAGAGCATGCTAAAATAAAGGCTTTTTTAAGATTTGCTATTTCTTTCCGTTTGGGTCAGATCCTGTAACACAGAACCTTGCTGTCTTGTCTGAGTCCCACTCACTAATAGTAATTACATTTTTTGCAGATGAAAGCATTGGAAACCAGTCTGGACACTGCAAGCAGGGAACTGGAGACCTTTCAGTGGGAAAAGCAGCAGAGGCTAAATGAGCTGCATGTAGTTGTGCCTTTGAAACTCCATCAGGTAATTCAAGATGTTGTGCACCTGCAGGTGCTGAGAGGCCTATGTGCATCTGAACAATGGTGTGACTGTTCTTTGGGGCCCCTAGCTGCTGCTTCACCAGTCTGTCGGGAGTGAAGCACCAGTAATTGAACTCAGTGCTGCCATTTCCTTCAGATGTTTTCCTGACAGAAGAGAGGAAGGGACAGGTAGGTTGGGCCATTGCAGAACCACGCACAGTGCTTTATGGGTTTGGCATGGGATCTTCCGCCCGTTTCCTATCTACTGATATCCTCCTGGGGGGAAGAAACCAAACCAACAGAAACCCAAACCAGGAACCAGAAGAGTCTCCGAAGTATTGAAACTAATGTGAGCTTTGCCCGACTCAATAATGCTGGAGTGGATGCAAGGCATTCATCTGCACAGCTGCTAGTTAGCACAGGGGTGGGTGATATGTCAAAAAGGAAAACTCAAGACAATACTATTGTTTCCTCTGGGCTGGATCTTGTCCTCAGAGAGAGAAGATAGGCCTTGGCCTGTTCTGGCTTATATACCTCCGGGGCAAACTCAGGTCTCTCTATTTGTTCCATGCCCCTTCATTAAAGGTTGATAATGAAGACAGGAGAGTCTAAGGTCTGACTATGCAGTCCTGTGGTTCCCAGATCATTCAGTTG
Source organism: Upupa epops (assembly GCA_013397515.1). Lineage (NCBI taxonomy): Eukaryota > Metazoa > Chordata > Aves > Bucerotiformes > Upupidae > Upupa > Upupa epops. The sequence continues at coordinate 25,910 of VZRI01002007.1, forward strand.
ACAGAGAGTCCCTTACTCCCACTTTACTCCAGGTGCCCCAGAAGAACAAACTGTGGGAAGTCATCATGGCTCTAAGTAGTCTCTAGACTTTGCTGAGTGCTAGTGATTCCCTGGCCCAATATATAAGCGTTGTGCCCATACTTACTACAGCCTCACTCAGTAGTTCGTAGCACGTTTGTTATCCAGAGAGGTCACCAGCACACTTAGTAGATAGAGTCAGCCTTGCTTATGGCTGTTTCTCACAGGTGCAGTACTTGCCTAACGGGCAAATGCCCAGCGACTTCTCCCAGGCTCTGGTATTCTCCAGCCAGTCCTTAGACTATCTGCAGCAGAGAATTGTGGACCTACGCAATGAAAACACAAGGCAAAAAGAGATCTATAAGGAGGCCCAGAAGCAACGTAAGCAGCTCATCCAGGACAAAAAGGACATGGAGATAACCATTCAACGTGAGTAACAGGGATTCTGAACCACACGGCACACAAATGATCACTGTGTTCCCCTCACTGGGTGTGGATCACTCCTCAGATGCCTGTCTCTGCACTCACACAGATGTCACAGCTGGTTGCTGCAGAAAATAAAACAGAAAGAGCAGATCAAGCGGACTGTTTTGACGAAGTACTGGTAGTTCTCCAGCACTGCAGAGTCATCAGGCTGCGTGAAATAACTGGGGAACTTAGCGTATGGAGAGCTGACTGAGACAAGGCCCTGAAAGTCAGGACATACAGTTGCTATTCCTGGCTGTGAACCAGAACTGCTAGGAAAAGTCTCTTTCCCCAAGCTGCATAAGCTTTTCTTGGCTCTTTCCTCCTCTGTGTAATACAAGAAGGATGAAACGAGCCCTGTGCAAGACATTTTCCCAAGGACCAGACCCAAAGATGTGTCTAGCACCACCAAACCTGCAGAAGCCCTGGATGGCCTTTGGTGTGGGAGTGGCTTACTAGGGCTGGCTTAGAACATGGCTTAGTGGTCACACAGACGAGGTCGTGGGCAAGGACAAACAGCAATGGTCCGTTGTGTTTGAATTGTTTATTGCAAAACAAACACCAAAGAGCTCCAACAAACAGCCGGGGGTGATGTAAAACCTCTCGTCTAGTGAAAGCCAGCGCTGCTCTTTGTGTTGTATCCCTCCTGCTAGGATTGGAAGAGAGGTGTGATAATCTGATGATGAAGAAGTTTGGCCAGATGGTTGATTTTGAAGCAGTTCAAGCGCACTCCGTTAACATATGCATGGAAAAGTTGAAAGTGCAGCTAATGGAGAAGGAATACCTGCACTCCCAGGAGCTCAGAGTCTGGGAGGTAAGGAGTGGTAAAAGGAGATGCCTGTGCATCACTACATTCAACTACACTGTGAACATAGAATCTTCATGGCTGGAAAAGACCTCCAGGATCACCAAGTCCAGCCCTCATGCCAACCTCTCCCCAGTCCCTAGACCAGGTTCATGTTTGGTTTTTTTCACCTGGCAGTGACAGACCATAACGTCCATCTCCCTTCCCTGTCACCATTCCCCCTACCTCTGCCCCAGCTGCTGATACACATCCTCTTTTCCTATGGAGGTAGTTGATGATCTTTCTGATTCACCTTCCCCAGACGCATCCTTCTGTTTCAGTCCCCACATGAAACTCTTCCAGAGCACCTTTGGGTTTTTCCAGTTTGCATTTAATACCTACTGCCTCCTCCCTCCGCCTTTGATGGGCAGCTCTGTCTCCTGCCTGGGATGACAATCTGAGTAACTCTTGTCTTTGCCTCAGGGAAAGGAAGGCTCAGCCACTGTGACGCAAGCAGGCAACACTCTTAGTGCTGCCCTTAGAGAAGGGCACGCAGGGAAGCTGTGTGTCTCTAAATGCTTTCTCTCTTTGCCCTCAAACCCAGTAACAGATTGCACTGGAAGTACTGAAGGTGGGACAGGGCGAGTCCTGACTCTGTTGTTCACCGCTCCTCTGTGACACCTAGGTTCTGTCTAGACCATTTTCCTTTCTTTATGTTCTTTGTCCTCTCTCACCCCACGTTGATGTTTTACACCTTTTCTAGGAAAGGATCTTGGACCTGCAGCAGCAGCTAATGAAGCTGACAAAGGAGAACACCAGCAAGCTGCAACAGCTCAACCAGTTCTGCCTTGAGAAGCAGCAACTTGAAACTCAGCTGGCCTCACCAAGGAATGACCCAGTAAGCCTTTTAGCCTCCCTACTACACGCAGGTTTGGGACTGTCCTGCAGTGGGCAAGGGACCGCCTGGCCCTTGCCAGCTCTCTGGCCTCACCTCCTGCTCTGCAGGCAGCAGAGGGGCCAACCCTGCCCTGTGGCACAGGGTGAACGGAAACTACACAGCAAGGGAGATGAATGAGCTGATCCTGAAGTAGCTGCTCTGTAATTTCTTACTTGGCTGCTTTCTGATACCGAAGCAAACTCATTTCTAATTAAAAGAAGGTCTCGCAGCAAGTCAGACCGATGCCTTCGGTGCGTGAGAACAGCCAAAGGAACGCAGGGTTTTCTTTGCACTGTACTGGGGAATAAGGCAGCCACCTCTGACAGTTAAGTTTCTGGTCCCTTGCTCTGCCTTCCAAGTAGTTTTGACTGAGGAGCGGAGGAATTACGGAGCTGTGCTGACACTTGGCAAAGCTTCCCTTTCCTGCTTGAAATAGATTTCCACCGTTCACGCTTGCGAGTTTCATAGCAGCTTCTTTTTGTCTCCTTACGTTACAGGGAATGGAATTTCAGGGCACTGGAACTACTGGCATGAAAGAGCTGACCAGGCTGGAGTCACAGTACAAGCAGATGGCTCATGACACAGCCCTCCTCACAGAAGAAATCCATCTCCTGCGCAGAAAAGATGGGTGCTTGAGAGAAAACCTTGCTCTCCTGTACAGAAAAAATGCGTGTCCCTTTCTACAACCTTCATCACCACAGGACTCTGAGACCCCAGGTGAATCCCTCCCTGTCCTTACACACCAGTAACTCAGCGTTGCTTTTAAGCAGCCCTTAAAAATGGGACACAGTTCATCTGGAAATGCAAACTGAATGGCTCTGGCTATGCAGGTGTTTGGCTGTAAAGGGCTGATGTCCATTCCCCCCACCAAAACATGGCTGTCGTGACAGGCGGGGAATAAAGCCGCGCAGATACAGGCACCGAATGCTTTCATCAGTCCACTGCAGCGAGTTGCAGAGGGCAGATGCCCTGTGCGTGCGTGTGTGTCTATTTCTGCTCTTCACAGGAGTGGCTGGACGTGAGGTTCACACAGGCAATCAGCTTAGGTACCTGCACTCTCAGAAATGGTGCAAGAGCCCTGTCCCGAGGTGTCCAGTGCAGCGACGCCATCCCTCTGCTAGCTGAGTTGATTAGAGGGAAGTGCCAGTCGTTTGGCAGAAGCAAAGGGATGTTCCCCATCAGAGCACCGTAGGCTCTGAGGAGAATGGAGCCAAGCAAAGACTTTCTCACTTGCCTGTGCCCTGGAGTGCAGAATGTGTTGTCTACCTGGCGGGGGGGGCAGACCAAATGCAGTCAGTCCGTAATGCCACTGGCTTGCAACTGCCTGCTCAGAGGAAGAGCAAGTCAGACTCTGTGCTTTCTGGTTTTACTCTTCCTCAGGCCTTCAGTGTGGAGGCAATGCACAATCACCTACCCTGTTTACTGTGAAAACTTCCTTCATCCTCAAAGCAGAGGGGTTCTGTTGCCTTTCTGAGGGTGTGCAGTGAGGCTGGTGGGCATTTGTTACTCACTTTTAATTCAATGATTGAATGAACTGCAGCTGCTCCTGCTCCTCCACTCTGCCTTTTGCACTGATCTTTGCTCCTCAGTTTGGGGTCTACCTGGTCAGGAGCAATCACTTCCCAACAGGCACTGGCCCTGCTGGCCCAGCACAGCTGAAAGAACCAGCTGGCTCTGTGTCCCTGTGAAGGCACTGGGCATCCACTACTTCCTGAAGGATAAGGACGCCACCTCTACCCTCAGATCTGGATGCTGGAAGGTTTTGAAGCTGGGAAACCACGGACTGGAGAGGGGGGGAATAAGGAAACAAGACTGGCAGAGATGTGGATGTCCTTTTGCCTCCTCCACATCGCCGAGCTCAGGCAGCTGCCTGTGGAAATGAACATTTCACCTCACTGTGCTCCTCACTAGGTGTTTTCAGACGTTAAGTGGCACAGGCAGCGGCCGTCTCTCTTCTCTTGAGCTCAGACTAAGAAGATTCACATCCGTGGCTACCCGCAGAACTCTGAACTGCAGGCAAACACCACCTTTCCCCAGCTGTCCTGCTCGCAAGTGAAAGAGAAGAGGTTCATCCTGGGCGGGGATTTAGCACAAAGCCAGCCACAGAAAAGACTAAAGCCTTTATTTCAGGTATCGAAGCGTGGGTTTGTCTTTACAGCTACGCGGCTGCCGCTGGTGCCGATCTGAAGGGTCGGTAAGGCAGAGTGCGTAAGTCCTCCAGTCCATCCACAGGATAACGTTCGTGGGCCAAACCTTCCTGCGGCAGAGAGAAGACCTTTCTGACAGCATTGCTGTTCACGAGGCCCTAATTGCCGGGATTGTGAAGTCTCGGTGGCGGCAGAGCTGTCTGAACCCAGATCCTGCAGCGTCTCTTGTGCTGCCGTTTGATTCCTGTGCTCTGGTGAACAGCCCGGTGCCACGGCTAGCGTCTGCCTTGTTCGCTGGGCTCTCCCGTGACCCTGCTGCGGATCCCTCGCACCTCACAGCGTTACAGAAGGCACATACACGTCTATACACAAGTGCATAAATATATAAATAAGGGTCGTTATACAAAAATAAATATCCCCATCCTCTTGGTCTCTTTCGAATAAGTCTTTTGCAAAAAGCAGCTTGGTCCCTAGCTGGCGGGAGAATGAGTCTCTGAGGGCCTTGGTGGTGGGGGAGTGCTGTTCAGGTGTCTTGGTAGGTCCTGGCCGAAAGATGTGATCACTAGATTCGGGGGATGGAGATCTCCTCTAGACGCGCAGCAGTCTAGTCTTTCTACCTCTTCCACTGGCACTAGACCTAGGCAACAGGGGCCTCCTGAAAGGAAAGGGCAAGGAACGGTTACAGTGCAGACAGAAACGCGATGCTGTGGCAGCTTTCTGGTCAGCAGCCCGCTTCACGAGGACAGGTACTCTGGTCGTCCTGGCAACAGGGGAGTTTGACTGACACCGCCAGTCTGATCCACACTACAGGAGAGGGTTAGTGTATCGTGTCCCAGGAAGATGGACTGGTCATTGTAATATGAAAGCATGAAAGTACCAGCTGTCTGGAAGAATAGAAAACGAAGAAGGGTTGAAGTGCCTCTGCACTGGAAGTGGGGATGTGCCCTTCCAGCACTCACAGCTCAAGCTTCCGGAGAAACACGCCCTCTAAAACTGCCTGGCACGGCCTTCCCGTGCTGCTCGTCTGCGCAGCGTTAGAACTGCCCTTGCACCACAGAAGCGAGAGCGAGCAGAGATCAGGAAGGCTCTCCGGGTATTTCCCTTCCACATCAGCCTGCAGCCGCGAGATGAAGCTCAGAACGGTGTTTTCCAGACTACTGACCTTGGTGGAACAGGGGATCCCGTCGAGCATCCAGGCTCGGCCCTACCGCTTTGCTGCCCATCACTGGATGATGGAGACCAACAAAGTGCTCTTGAAGGTGAAGACAGTCATCTTGTGGCTGAAGAAGCTGGTGAGTGGAGTCATCTGGGAGACTGTAGAGGAAGGAGCTGTCTTCTGTTCTCGAGTTGGGTAATCTGGGAAGACAACAAGGCTTAGCATTATTAACAGCTCTTTCCTCCTTCAGCAAGGACCTGTGTGACATCTCGGGCGGCTGCATCCCTGGAAGAACACAGAGCGCTCCTAAACGAGGGGAAGGACAGAAATCGGGATGTCCTTGTGGGACGGGAGCGAGGTGATGGGACCTGGTGCGTACAATTCAACATCTAGGGAGTGCCACGGGAGCGGTGTCTCCTCGGGAGCCCGGCAATTAATGGCCTGTGTCCGAAAAGTGGGACACAAAGCATCCACACTCAGGCCCTGGCCAGATTCCGGGGCAGCTCTTTATCAGCGAGTGCTCACAGGCATGAGCTTCTCTCACCTTCTCAGTCTCCCACTTCAGAGCAGGGGAGGAAAGGGGGCAGAGTCTTGGCCATCTCTAAAATAAATCATCCCTCCCTCCAACTGTACGAGGAGTGAGCTGTAGCAAGGGGAATTCAGACCTGGAGGGCCCAGTGCTGGAGCATGGATTTATTTCCCACATGAACCAGGACACTTCCATGACCGTGTGGGTGTCTTTTGGGGGTCCCACGTGACTGTTCCACCCTCCCACCACTACAAGCCAGGACTGACCTGGAGGGCTGGTAGTCTTGCTGGGTGTTCCTGTTTTGCAATACTCTGGCCTGCAGCAAAGCGTTGGTCTCCTCGTGTGACTGGAGGGAGAGAGAAGGATTCTCAGCAGAGCAAGAGGCAGGTGCTGACCTGGGCGCCAGGGCTAGAGCCAAGGGGCAGACTGGTGAAGCTCTTGTGACAGAACACAAAGCAAGCTACAACTGTTTCCTTTGCTCCAGAGGACGCTGACAGCGAGCCTCCAAAACTCCCTTCTCACTTGCTGCTGCATCCAGTTTACAGCCTCGCGTGCAGCACTGTCTTGGCCTGCGTTACTGTTTGCCTGCAGAGTCCTCGGCACTGACAGCCCCTGGGAGTTTTGAGCAAGGGAGACAGGAACAACTGCCAGAGGAGTAGCGTCTCTGCTCACTGCCTCCTCCATACTTAGAACCACTGCCCTAGGAAACCCCTCTTCACCAGTGTTTTGGAGACCTTCCTGTTCCTGTCACGCCCCAGACTCCACCGCAAAGGCGAGACCTCTCTTAGGGAGCCGGTCTTGCCTCTGGCTTCTCTCAACAGCCCTCTCACTGCAACCTGCTTCCTCCAGCTTGTGTCAAACCACCTTTTAACCACGGATGTGGACGTACCTGCGGCACCTCATCAGGACTGTAATCTGGGGGCTTGGCGCTGGCATACGCCACGCCAGCGGACGGGCAGATGCCATTCAGGTGTGCCCCACTGGCGTAGGGCTGCCGGTTACCATAGGGATGTCCACCGGCGCGAGGAGCGGAGATGCCCCTCAGAGGCACCATGGTGTACTGGCAGGACGATACCAGCAGCCCAGCTCCTGGGAAGCCCATGTCAATGGTTTGCTCTGCAGAGGGAAGAAAAAGCAGCACAAGGCCAAGATCAGAGGAAAAGCTGAGCTCCTTGAAGCTCAGCCAGGGGTAGCGCTAGGCTGTCCCGTCAGGCAGCTATTTTGGCACCCAAAGCACCCTCGGAGACGAATGGTGAAAGGGACCCTAGGGAAAGGCAAAGGGAGGGCTACTTTCCCCCTATTCTAGTCCTAGCGAACCTTCTCAACCAGGTGAGCAGGACAAGAGGCGAACAGCGGCCTTTATGGGGTTCTACGGGACGTCTGAGACATCCCTTCTTCCCACCTTCTTTCTGCTTTCCAACCTGCAGACCTCAGCGCGGAGCTGGGTGTTTGACCCCACAGCAGCCAGATCAGACATAACCCACACAGCAACTCTCTCGAAAGACTCCTTACTCTGCTTTGACCAGGCTCTCCAAAGGCAAAAGGGGATGAACGCCACAATGAGGAGTACGACAGAGCCCAGCACAACGCCCACAATCAAGTACGGCAAGTCACTGGAACGGGCTACCATGGCTCCTGTCCCCAGGCCACTGTGCCCACCACCGAGTGGAGGATGCTGTTGGGGGGCCACTGTGGAGGGTGGAAGACGACCTGGCTGACCAAGAGACTTCCGAGCTGCAAAGGAAATAGAGGCAACATTAGACACAGACAGGGCAGGTGGAAGAGCAGGCAGGGATGCCTGTGCTGCTGAGAAGTGGTGACTTTAAAGAAGGCTGATGCACACTGCTATGAAGCATTCTCCTACGTTCCTGTCAGGCCTACAGACACGACGGGTTCTTGGGCTGCTAAAGCCAAAGAGAAGGGTAAAATGGCTTCTCCAAAACTCACACTGGGACTTAACTCTGTCCCTGTCCTGGCAGGAAGCAGGACTGCTGGGACCTGCTTACAGCCAAGCACAGGAGTTTGGCAGAGCAAGGGAAAAGTTATCCCTTCTGGTTCCAGTCACCACCCATGTGATACTCAGCAAAACAGAAGGCTACTACTCTGAGGGAAATGGTGATGGGCTCTGCACAGAGGCTCTGTGAGTTCTGCGTGGGTCTGTACACACGCTGATCAACAGCACTAACCAACCTAGGCCCCTCTCCCCAAAGCAGTCGCCACCACCTTCTCTGAGCTGGAGGAAGCACCATCAGGCAGGGATGGTACCTGCCTTGCTGTGCTCTGACAGCTGCAGGCCAGGAAGGCCGTGGCCTTCACGCCCCGAGGTGCCCTGTGAAGTTGGTTACCTTTGGTCTCACAGATCATCACGTTGCTGAACTCGCTTTCGCCACCCTCGTTGAAACACTGCATCTTGATGTCGTATGAGGTCTCTGGCTGCAGGTGGCTGATGGAGTGCCAGTACCGATCTCCTGAGGAGGCAGTAAAAAGATGCTGCTGTCAGCTTCCTCAGGGAACACGCGACTGCCCAGCTCTGCAGCAGCGCTAGATAAAATAAGCTCAGACAGCAGCAGCCGCCTTTTTGCACCGGGCTCTTCCTGCCCGTGTCCTCTTCTAGGAGGAGCCAGCAGCTGGGACCAGTCTTTCACTATCTCCTACCTTCCACCACGTCCTTCTTGTAGTCACTGTCGTTGTCACTGTCAGTGGGGCGGTAGTAGATGTAAAAGCCGTGGATAGGAGTGTTGTTGTTGCTGGCTGGGATATACTGCAGAGAACGGGAGCGAGAGCAGCGATCAGCAGAGATGTCAGTGCTCGGTATCACACTGGGTGGGAGAGGATACATGGGATGGGAGAGAAAGAAGCCAGCAGGGGGAACTTCTCTGGCTGCCACTTAGCTTGCGCAGTAGTTGCCTCCTCCCAAGAAATCCCTGCCCTTTATACTTTCCCCCCTTGCTTCTCTCAGGGCATATGCAAGCCACAAGGCCTGGTCCTGTCACCCCGAGGATCCAGTACTCTGCTCCCTCTCAGCAGCCACAGCTGCTTTTTCTCTTCAGAGAAAGAATTTCTCATGAACGGTGAGTGAGCTGGGCAGACACAAGCCCACCTTCCCCCTGACCCCAGCAGGCTCACAGCTTCCACAGGAACTGCATCTTGCCCATGCACTGGTGACCACAGGGGTCTTGTGCTTCTGAAGACAGCTCTGCTCCTCCCCGCTCAGGGCAGGACTGCCCCAGCTGCAGGTGCTCTTGCCACCTCTCACGCAGTATTTTATCATCCATTGTTTGTGCCTCAACGCTCTGTGGAACCTTCTGGCTAGAGGCAGCTTGGAGGAGGACAACGCATCCCTCTGAACAAGCTCTGAGCTGCTGGAAACACCTGCTGCCTGCATACTGGGAGATCTCTGCCCCTACAAACCTTACCATCCACTTGAGCATGATGGTGGTCTCATTGATGGCGTCTGTGAAGGTGATGTACGGTCCGGCCACAGGGCGCTCATAGACTCTGTTGCTGTACCCAGACACCACGTACGGCCGAGACGCTGCGCTGGGCTCGCTCTCTCCCAGGATGTTCAGTGCCCGGACACGGAATTTATAGGATGTGCCTGGGGTGGGAAGAAATGGGAAGAAAAAAGCTGCAGAGACTGCAGCATTCCAAAGCCCCTGCTGTCAGCACGGGCCTGACTGCCGAGGGGGGTTACACCTTCTCCAGAAGGCAGAGAACCCACAGAGAGGGTCTGACTGAAATACAAACACCAAACGGCCAGACTTGAGCCGTGTGCTGGATGAAGCCAGCCTGCTTTTACTTGTCTTCTCCAGTTGCTTTCTGAAGGGTCTAGAGGCCAGGCAGCAGTTCTGGAAGGGGGGCAGGTAGATTCAGATATGTCTGAAAGAATGTCCTGACCCAAAAGCTGGCTCAGGCAAGTGTCTTTACCACACAGAGATTAATCTCAGCCTCCTAGAATGTACTGGGTTGGAAGGGACCTCCAACGGGCATCTAGTCCAACCCCCCTACAACAAGCAGGACATCTCTAACGAGAAGAGACCACTCGGAGCCCCATCAAACCTGATGCTGAAGGCCTCGGGGATGAGGCCCCCACCGTATCTCTAGGCAACCTGTTCCAGTGATCCACCACCTCAGATGCAGTAACTGCTTCCTGATGTCCGGCCTGAATCTACCCTTTTCCAGCTTAAAACCACTATCCCTCGCCCTATCATTCCATGCTCCTGTGAACAGCTCTTCCCCACCCTTCTGATTGACAGGTCCCTTTCAGCTACTGGAAGGCTGCACTGAGCTCACCGGTATGCGGTAACCACATCGCCAGTTAACTGTTCAGAAGCTAAACCATTTTCACTCACACTTCATTCTACCTGTCTTTCCGCTCAGGTAGTGCTGCCCCTTTAAGCTGTCCAGCTCAAGGATGCCGTCCTCTCTCTCGTGAAATGCAATGGGAACTACATGCCCATCTGTCTTGCCTGTGGCCAAGGAAATCTCTGTCCTCTCCAGTAAAAGGCAAAGCCCAACGCCTTTAGTAACCATATCCTGTAGCAGGGAAAGCATGCACAGGCGCCCCTCGGGGAGGTCAGATCTGTGCTGGTCCTTGCAGCTGGAGAAATTGGAGCTGCAGCTTTCCCCCATGCACCTATGGCTGGAGCCTGGGAGCTTTTGTTTCTCTCACACGTGTCGGGGCTAACAGGACATGACAGATTGCCGATCATCCTACAGGGACTGCAGAGCCCTCCTACAGACCTCCAAGAAGCAAGGAGGAGTATGTCTGCCTACCTTTCTCCAGGCCTGGGATTTCCACAGAGAGGCGAGAGGGAGGAATGTCACTGGTGGCCAGGACCCAGTCACCCAGCTTCTTCAGTTTCCTGTATTCCACACGGAAAGACTGGATGGGGAACCCGCCATTCCCACGGGGGATCCAGGTCACATACACAGATGTCTCTGATGCCATGGAGATGGTTGGGCGGTCTGGTGCCTCTGGAGCTGCAAGGGGCACAGAAGGGCATCAGGACATGAAGCGCTTTCCTCTTGCCCTCTGGAGCATCCTGTAGCTCAGAGGTACGTGGATGAGGGACTCTGCACTGCACCCACCCCTGTATAGAAGAAGAGGGCTGAGTACTCTCTTCTTTCTGTCTCTTCTTAGAGCTGGCACCCCCAAATCCTCACTGCTTTCAGTTTATGCCCTGCAGACATCCTTCACTCCTGCTTGCATCTTGCTCTTTTTCCACTCCCCGCTCAAGCAGGGTGAGACAAGGTTTGAGGTGTGTAACCCACCACGGGAGGAAGAGCAGGGACAGGTGAGGAGGCAGGGCTGGAGATAAAGCAAAAGGCCTGGCTGACTGGGCAGCAGTGAGCACAGGGAGACTGACGCCGGGGATAGACGGGAGCGGAAGACAAAATCAGAAGAGTCTGAGAACGAGCTGAGGAGGAAACGGGAAAAGTTCTGAACGGCAGGAAGGTAATTTGATAGGAGAACAGTCAAAGGATGAGGAGAAAGGAGATTAATGGAGCTGTGGAGATGAAAGGAAAGGCAACGCATGAATAAGCGTGAGGGACTGAAGGAGATTTCATAACAAAGACAAGGATCGAAGGACGACATTCCACAGAAGGGATAATGGCACTGGCGAACTCCAGCAAGAGCAGACACAAGGTGGGAAACGAATTCATTCAACCACTAAGGGGCTGATGCTTCTCCAGTGCAGCAGGATACTGAAATGGAGCACCCTGCACCCCTAGAACAGGCACTGTGTGCCCTGTGTCAGAGCTTCGCTGAGAGAGAAGGATGCCAGCACCTGCAGGGACTCGGTTCCCTTTCTCCCTCACATTCCACTGAGACCCATGGGGGCACAGCAGCTGGTAGGTCCTGCGCAGGGCACTTCTGCAGACTCCACAGCAGGGTCTTCTGAACTCCCGATGTGAAACAATTCGAGAGACAGAGACCTTCTGACAAGGCTCTGGGGCAGGCAGTGGGATTAGCTCTCCTGAGACAGACTGCCTGTCAAGTGCAGGGGTCTCCAAGAGGGAGCTAAGGTCCAGTTTGACGCACTCTTGCCTTGCCCAGAGGATATTTCAACCCCAGAGTAGCCTGGCCACCACCACCCACAAGAGATCCCTCCCTCCTTGCCCAGTTCAGGGAGGGCCTCACGGGACAGACGGCTGTTGTCGGACTGGTTGCTGCTCTGAGTGCTCATGCCTGGATCATCCCTCTGGATTTGCTGCTCTTTGCTGGCAATGATCTCTGGCTTTGGACGCCGGCCTGTACAGAAGGGAGAGGTGGCATCAGTGATGAGGAGATGTGGCTCAGTTAGTTTTCTGTTGTGATCAGAGAAGATTCCCAGCCAGGACACTGAGGTAAGAACTCTCTGGACTCAACTGGCCCCAGGGCACTCAACCTGCGGGCAGGAACTGAAGCTGAAGTGTCAAGCTCATTAAATTTTAATAACCTCCCACATACATTTAATTTTCTAAAGCTCTTAATTGGTTTTCTTCAAATGCTCCTAGATTGCTGCCTCAGAGGGCAGTAATCAGCTCAAGACAGGGGCCTGAGGGGAAATACAAGCAAGCCTACCACCATGGGGAAGGTTGCTACAAAGGGACTGCCACTGCCCACGCCGGAGGGCAAGTGTCAATTTTCCTTTAGTGCAGGACAAAGTTTTAAGGACTGATTAGACAAACACCTGTCAGGAACAACCCCTGCAGGCTGATCCTGTCTCCAGGCAGAGGATGGATTAAATAACCTCTTGACATCACCTCCAGGCCTATTTTCTATGGTTCTGCAGGTGTCCAACTGAGACACCGAGGGAGGAAGGGACTTAATCAGATGCTGGCAGAGGGGAAGTGGTTTTCCCCATCCTGTTCCAATCCTACCCTCCATTTGCCCTTCTGACAAGACTTGCTCCAAGCTGAGGGCAGATTTATCCCCAGAGCAGAAACAAGCCCTTTGTCCTACGGCTGGTGTCGATGCCCCAGGGCTGGGGTGGGATGTCTTGGAGGGGCCCTCCCCTGACTCTGAGCGGAACACCCAGGGAAAGGTTTGACCTTTACCAGTCCGGAAGGTCACCATGGCTGTTTGTCCCTCGCCAGCACAGTTGTGAGCAGCCATCTCCACCTCATAGAGACTTCCAGGGTCCAGTCTGGTGAGCGTCAGGCGGTTCTGTGAGGCTGGGATGTCCCTCACTGCCCAGCTGTCCGAGGCATTGGTGACCTGCTGAGAGACCAGTGCAGGTGTTGCAAAGCTGGGCACAGGCTGGGCTTCCTGCCTGCAGTGAGCCTGGAAAATTTCATGACAGGCCAGCTCCCTGCATGCAAGGGACAAAGACGTTTCCAGCAGTGCTGGAGGACTGATCCCAGAGGTCCACTCAGTGGACAACGCTGTGCCCACTGGTCCCCCCTGATACCACTATCTCTCAACACACATAAAGCTGTGGAACAGGAGAGCCCACAAAAAGCAGTGTCCACCGGAGGCTGGAACTGCTTTAGGAGCCAAACCTCCCCTGCAGCCCAGCCACTGAGCTGCTCACTTAGCCACTGGCTGTTTCCATGAGGTGAGGACCCAGCCACCACTTTGGACCGAAGTAACTTGACAAATGGCTTTTTGTGCCGCTTCAGCCAGCCCCACCGCTGGCCCTTTCTGGCTGCAACAGGCAACCGTGCAACTTAAGCACAGTTTTCTGCAGAGAAGAGACCGTGTACGGCCGTGGCCCTCAGAAAGCCTTGGAAAGTTTGTTTTTCAGCGATGCCCTGATGGCCTGAGCGGAGGGAGAGGGAAGGTGGGACGTTCTTCCTTCTCCCCAGCTGCAAGGATAATATTTTTGCAGGCAAACAAGCAGGACGCTGAAGTGACCCGGTGCCGCAAGGAGCATTAACAATGCAGGCAATGCAACAAAACGGAAATGCCAAGACTCGGCCCTATCATTCATCTTCTCCCAGCGTTTGACACTGACTGATTAATGCCTGCCTCGTTTTATTTTGATTCCTAAGCCAGCAGAGTTGTGAGGCCAGAGAAGGGAGCCCTACAGACTGCTAATATCCTGGAGAGAGAAGAAGTACTGCAGAAACAGATAACGGCTGTGGGGCATCGGACTGCTTGCAAGCGGCTGAGATTTCAGGTGAAGGGGGTAAGAGCCATCCACTGGTATTTCCAGAGGGGAAGCGGGGCTTCACCCAGTAAGTAATAACGTAAGCCTCAGGCCAGTAGGTTTTACTTTCCTTGTAGCCACGTTTCACACAAAGAGCCTTTTCTCTTGTTGCCAAATTGATTCTTCCCCTCTCCGCACACACACGCTTTTCCAGTCTGCGATGTCAAAACAACATCATTATATAACCTGACCCTGAGAATCTCCGACAGAAAGAGGCTCTTTCTAAACAAGTTTAAGGGTTATTTGGACTGATTTCTTTCCATACAATCCTTAAGCATCCCAAGAAAGAGTCTCCAGCTGAGAATTTGGAGTAGACTGAAAACATACTACTGCAAACTGCAGTGACCTGCGGTGACCTCCACTGCCCTACAGCCCCCTCCAGGTGAAGCTCTGAAAAACAAAGAAAACACGGGCGAACCCCAGCCTGCGAGTTAAGATCTCACGCAGAACTGGCTGTTACATGATACACCGTTTGGGGACACATCTCTTCCCGGCAGACAACCAGAGCAAACAGTCTGGGGGGGCTTTTGGCATCTCTCTGGTTTTATGTAAGCTTGCCCTATTGTGTTCTTGCGTTGGCATGGTCTGCTTTTGTTTTAAAGGGCTCTTTAAAGAGACAGTTAGCTGAAACCCTCTGCTTAAGTTTTATTTAGAGAGAAATCAGGGGTGTGTGGGAATTAGAGCAGCCTCCTATTATACCGTACTGTCACAAAACCAAGGGACTCCAAGGAAACAGATACACTATTGACTTAGAATTGAAAATGGTGCCCTGCAGTCGCTGGGAATCCAAAACACGCCAGATCTGGAGTGTACTCAAACCCCAAAGCAAAACCTGCCTCTCCGCTGCAATTCTCTGCCTACCCAAAGGAAATACAAGGAGCAAACCAATACAGTCACACTCAGTTTTTCCAACTCATCCCCTGGGAAGAGATGCTCTGCAGCTCAAAAGCAGGATTTGTAGAGAAGCTGCTGGGCTACAGCTCTGCCTGCACTCTGCTTGTGCTGCTGAGAAGCACCACAGAGGGCAGGAGCTCCTGTGCTCAAGCAGGACTTGGCTGCGCACCATGTGCTCGTGCTGTGCCACCAGCCAAGAGGCACACTCACCAGTGCAATGCCTTTCAGCTTGCAGAACAAAACCGGTGGCCAAGGATGCTGACACATGATTTATCATGATGGCTCTCTGCTGGCTCCTTGCACTCGCTCAGCGTGGCTGCTCCAGTGCTGCTGTGCATGGCAGGTATGTGCAGCAGAGAGACTGCTGTTCCATGTCCTGCAGCCCAAACCTTTCAAGACAGAGGCATCCCTGGGGCTTGCGTTGAGACAAAAGCATTACAGAGCAAGCCACTGTGCAGTCTCCTCTCAGGACTCCATACTTGTGCAAGCACACGATTGGAAAGTGGAAGCAAAAACTCTTCAGACTGAAATACATGTGTGCACACGCTCCCTCTGCACACTTAGGCACACAAGCACCACTGCAGGGACGACTCCTAAACAGCTGGGCAAACCTCCTCTTACAGCCTGTACTCATCAACACCTCAACTGGCTGTAGCTGAGGAGCTCCCACCAACCAGCACCACTTGTGAACTACAGGAATCCCTACCCTAACAGATCTGCTCCAGAGATCTGAAAACATGCAGCGAGGCCACCTGTAGAACAGCAAAGAGGAAATACAGGAGCAGGGCGAAACGGACAATACCTTGCGATGCTTCACCACGTAATAGAGGATGGGAGCTCTGCTGTCAGGCCGGGGTCTCCACACCAGATCGTAGCTGTCTGTCTTGGATGTCCGGGGAGAACTGAGGATGATGGGGGCCTCTGCTGGAGACACCAACTCCCTGTTGGCTGCACACTGTGGAGATGCTGCCAGCGGGGTTGTCCCAGGCTTTGGCAGTCCAGCTTTCTCCAGGGGCAGTTTTAAGGCACTGTCTCTGAAAGGTGGTGTTGGAGGCTGAGCAGAGCCCAGCTGGGCATTTTGCCCTGGGTTAAGTGTAGCTCCTGAAAGACAAGGTGTCAAGGCTGGGTAAATACCCATCCTAGTCTGTGGTAAAGTCAGAGCTCCTTGAACTCCTTGGAAGACCCATGCTATACACCCGCTGCAGCACAGGTACCTTAGAGGTATCAGATCCCGGGTGGTGCTGCCTATTGTGCCACTCAAAAGGGTGGGAAAGCAACAATCTCTTCTTCCTCTGCTCTAAACCTAATGCACCCTGCTGGGGCCCCTCCCAAAACAGGTCTTGGCTATAAGGGGCTTCCTCCCTCTCTGAAGCTTCTTCTACTCTGGATGATTTCAGCAGGGTCCAAGGAGGTGGTACCTCTTTTACCCCAGGTGACTCCATCCACATCAGAGTCCATGTTTCTGCTCAGTGCAAGCTCAAAGGCAGGGCTGAGCAAGCCATGGGGTACGGCACTACCTCACACAGAGAGCGCTCCAGGTGCAAACACGGCACTGCACTTAGGAGCAAAAACTCTGCTATCTTGCTCTTACAGGGCAATACGGAAGCACAGCTGGGAGGGTTATGCAGCAGCTTTTTTCTCCTGCTCCCTCCCTATGTGTTAGGCTCTGGAACTGAGGGCTCACATGCTTGGAAAGGGCCTTACCTGGCCGTGCCGTCCTCAGCTGCACCATGGCTTGGGCACTGCCAACCTCATTCTCTGCCATGCACTGGTATATGCCTTCATCCTCGGGCCCCACGCTCACCAGCCGCAGCACCCTGCGGGACAGCCGGAGACGGTGGCTGGCAGAAAGCGGGACGGCGTTGCGCAGCCACATGACAGAGGGCTGAGGGTTCCCTCGCACCTCGCAGGTGAACTTGGCACTCTGGCCCCAAGGAATGATCTGCTGGGAGAGCTCCATGGTGACTTCTGGGGGCTCTGTGTGGGGATGAAACATGCTGCTGAGTGACACTCGGCAGGAAGCACAGCACTGCCTCTGGCAGGGATGAGGGCAGTGATAGATTCTTAGCCCACCCCCAGATCCCACTCCCTTTGTGGGGGCCCACAGGGGTCTGCCTCATCGCACTTGCCCTTCACCAACCACACAAACCGCAAGGAGAAGTGGCCCAAGGCCATCCACCCTTTCAGGTGACAGCAGCCACCTACAAATCCCATTTGTCTGAGCTCAGCAAAGACTGCCCTTGTGCCAAAACTACAGATCGGAGCTCGGGTGAAATGCAAGCAAACAAAGCAGTGTTTTAGCCTCTCTGATGCGCGTGAGAAGAGGAAGGATGCACAGCAGAAATATTTGCCATGTTGTACCCATAGATTTCCCACTGGCAAGGAGCTTCCCCACAGAAGAGAACAAAAAAGCAAGCTGCTCTCATGTCTTCCCTACGCAAAGCACCTCTGAGAAGCATCCTGACCCCCACTAGGAAGTGTTAGAGCAATCCCAGAGTCACAAACGACAAGAGCTTCAGCAAAGGACAGTAGGGTCCTTCAGCCCCAATCCACTGGTGGGAGCCAGGAAGAAGGAACTACCACACCCAAGGCAGAACTTGTCTTATGGAATCGCAACTGGGATGCGTCCAGAGAGAAGAAGAGTGCAGCAGCACTACTGTTTTCCCCTGAAAGCAGTGGAGAGAGTCCAAGCCCTTCCTGAAACACGGGCTACAGCAGCACTCACCAAACACCTGGACATTGTAGAAGATGAATGCAGCTCCAGCCTCTCCGACTCCATTGTCAGCCGTGCAGCTGTAGGTGCCAGAGTCCTCCTCGCTCGTGGGGTCAATCAAGAGGTTGCTGAGCAAGAAGCGTGTTTTGTTGTACGCTGAGACACTGGAGCCATCCTTGGCCCAGGTGACACGTGGCGGGGGGATCCCGCTGGCCACACACTCCAGGATGAGGCTCTGGCCTTTGGTGACAATGATGGTCTGAGCTTCAGGTGGGTAGATTATGCGGGCTGCCTCTGCTGTGGAGCCTGGTGATGAGGAGGAGGAAGAAGGTGGGTGAGAATGAAAGTGACTGGTGGGAAAGCACACCATGCAGAGTGCAGGAAGAGGTAGTGGTGGGGCTAGTGTGCTGCTCTCCTGCTCTGGGGCAGATGCAACGTAAGGCAAGAGGGGATGGGACGGAATGGGTGCACACAGCAAGTGATCTTGCTGAAGGGCTAAGGGCCTTTGCTCACCCATCATGAAGAACAAATCCTGAGGAGGTATGGCAGTCCCAGGGTTGCACACACAGAATCAGAGAATCACAGAACTTCTTTGGTTGGAAGAGATCTTTAAGATCAAGGCCAACCTTTGACCTAGCACTGCCAGGTCACCCCTAAACCATGTCCCCAAGCACCAGCTCCACACGTCGTTTAAACACCTCCAGGCAGCCTGTTCCAATGTTTGATAACCCTTTTTGTGAAAGCTTTCTTCTTAACATCCAGCCTAAACCTCTCTGGTGCAGCTTGCAGCCACCTCCTCTAGTGCTATCTCTTGCTATCAGGAAAGAGAGACTGTCCCCCTCCTCGTTCCAACCTCCTTTCAGGTAGTTCAGGTCTCCCCTCAGCCTCCTTTTCTTGAGGCTAAACAAACCCAGATCCCTCAGCCGTTCCTCACAGGATTTGTGCTCCAGACCCTTAACAAGCCTTGCTGCCCTTCTCTGGACACACTCCAGCACCTCAGTGTCCTCCTTGTACTGAGGGGCCCAGAACTGAGCACTGTGTTTGAGGTACAGCTTCGCCAGTGCTGAGCACAGGGGGAACCCTACTGCTGGCTCATAGTCAGCTATTCCAGGAGCAGATGTCAGGGCTTTTGGCTGCTGGAAGGAAGTTTTCCCAGCAAATAATAATGTCATTTTACACAGAAAACAAGCTTCCAGGGCTGGAAGCACTATGGAGAAGACATGCAGTGAAGGGAGAATGGCTTACGTCTCACACGGAGCCTCTCACTGGAGACTGAGGTTTTCACCTCCTGCGTCACAGGGTTGTACGCAGCACATTTGTAAGTGCCCTCGTCCTCCTGGCTGGCATTGACAATCTGAAGGTTTCCAGATGGCATGATAAGGTAATTGTCTGTTGAGAGAGAACGGGTGGCACATGGTCTTAAGACATGCAGCTTCCTGAAGTAAGGTGGACAAATGGGAAGGGGAAAAGCAATGCAGTAACACAGGCAGCGCTGAAATGACCCCCTTTGGTTCAAAGATCAAGGGGAGTGGTGCTGGAAGAACTCTGTCTCAGGTGAACTCAGCTGGCCAATGGTAACTGAATGATGAAGCGAAGCAGAAAAATTCAGATCCAAATTTTAAAAACTCCCCAAATTCATAGCTGCCTTTAGCCAGGCTGGGCTAGAAGAATGCTAGAAGCCCTCCCAATTAGGAGGGATGCTGTGCTTCACCTAATTCTACTTCCTTTCGCCTTTCCACAAGCGGGTGTTACCTGTGGCACTCCAGTTCCTGGCAGTGGGGACATCAGGAAGGCCTGGCAGAGACCCTAAACTAACCAGTGCTCAAACTGGCAGTGACGGGACAGACAGCAGGCAGAAAAAGCTACTGCTGTAGGCAAGAGTGAAACTGAGGGTCTTGGGGTGGGCCCTGAGGGACAGATCCTTGTGGCACTAACCTCGGGAGGCCTCTAGCCACTCCTGCTTCACACTGTAGCGGACCTGAGCCTTGGGGTGACTTTCAGGCAGGTCGCAGGCAATCACGGCTGTGTTCCCTTCATCCACCTCGATCACATGCTGGCCATCGAACTTGAAATCTTTGAGTTCTGCAGAGAGAGTGAACAACAGAACATCTCAGTGGCTGGGCCAGCACCTCAGCGTCAACTCATCCCCTTCCTGCAGACCCAGAGCTGTTCCATTACACTGCAGGCAGAAGACTGCTCTGTCCCCAGCACTTAGGGAAGATGCCCTGGTGTCAGAGCTTTATTTTCCCCCTCCTTGCTATAAAACGGTTAACTTACAGCTTCTGGAGATACTGCCTGCTCCATGGCTTAGAAACCGGGTGTGAAAAATCCCGGCCTGAGAGTGAAACATGAGCCAGCTCACTGCTGAAGGTGGCCAAAAACGATCCTTCTGCCACCTGCTATTTCCGAAGTGGCTGCTGCCGGGCTACTGAGAACTGAACATTGTAGTCATCACTCAGGAAGCCCTGCCTGCTTCAGTGATGTGCAGAAGCCAGGCAACAGGGTGGAAATGGTGTGTGAATGCTGGACACCCCCAGAACTGCCCCGAGCTCCTCCAGTACCCGAGGAATCAGCATCTCCACTCCTATCAAACATCCCGTGGCCAAAGGCTGGCTAACCACAGAGCCTGTGTGTGCTCAAGCAGAGCTGACACCCAGGCCAAGGAAAAGCTGCCACCTCCCTAAAGCAGCCGGGAAAACTGTTCCAGCACACACTGCCCTATGAGTCTGTTATGGGGGTCACGCCCCAGGCAGCAGCACTGGAAGCACAGGGGTGGTGGGGAAGGAGCCCTTGACTTTTGTTTTCTTTTCCCTGTTTTTTAAAGTATGAGGAGAGGACTGCAGTGAAGACCTGCAGATGAGGCAGGGCAGGAAGCATGCCATTCTGCTTCTCTGAGATGAAACAGGACCCTGCAAGACCCAGTGGCAGGTCTTGCTGGGGCACCGCAAGCCCAAAGTTCATCTCAGCTGGTCTGTGCTGGGAGGGAGAAGTTCTCTGTCAGGAAAGAAAGCCCTGCACAAGCATTGTTACAGTGCCACGCACCAGCCCAGGTGACCACTAGTGCCAGCCTACACCCTGCAGTCTGTCATAAGTGCTCATCAAGGCTCCAGCAGGCCCATCTCCCCTGGAACCCAGCACCAACACCCATCTCCTGAGCAGCACACCACTAAGTCCTGACGAGACCACACTCGCTTTCCAAAACCCCATGCCACGGCAGCACATGGCGTCTGTCGCCACAGCACGGCCACGTGCTGTCAACAGCTCCCTCGCCCCCTCAAACCCATCCCAGGACGGGCATCCACGACCTTGGGCAGTTTGGAATGCCAGGGGGAAGCAGAAGGGCTGGTGGTAGGCTGACAACAGGCAGCCTCCTCTGGCAGCCCCAACCAGCAAATAAAAAAACCCCATGGTTCTGTTCTCTGGGAAATGCAGCAGCGCTCCAAGAGCAAAAGACAACTCTGGCTCCAAGCTTCTCCCACCCACAGTCATGGAAAAGTGACATGAAATTTCTCAAGCAGACTTTCTGATTAAAGCAAGATCCTTTATGGAATTTAAATAAAAACCAGCTCTCTTGGCAAGGCGGCAAGAAAGCCTCCCCGAGAGCGGTGTGGAGGGGCTGCTGGGCTGCTGCTGGGGGAAGCTAGTGTTCCCGAGCCCAGATCTGAGGGAAGGGGAGGTTGAAAAGAAAAAGGGGAGGTTTTGCAATGTCATAAAAATGATTTGCAGCGAACACGCTTAATACTTGTGGAATTTCCTGGCATCGTTCAATTAAAAAAAATAATAATAAAAAGAAGTAATAGGGGTGAGCTTCAGAAATGTGATTAATCCTTTAAGACAAGCGAGCAGGGGAGCCGTGTTTCCACTGGGTATTAAAGCCAGATGAGGGTTAACTCTTGACTTGTGAAAAGCTGGCAGCGCTTCACGCTCCCTCCAACAATGAAAGTTACTGCTAGGGAGGGAAAGGGTGCTGGGTATTTTCTCCTCTTTGCTTTTTATATTCGAGCAATGAATAAAATACTAAGAGCCACAGAAATGGAAAGAGGTGGAGAAGGGGTGAGAGCCCAGTGTCTCCCTGCCCACATCATGCATATTTCTCCAATCAACAAAATATAAACGAGCATCAGGAAAATTAATGTGTGCCTTGGTGGTCTGGAATCAGCACAGCCAAATTAAGATTTCGGAGCCAAGGCATAGGCTCCAGCCTTGCTGGCAGGGATCTGCACACAGACACACACAGACCCCAGACAGGAGAAGGGGCCCAGGAGCTTGGAGGAAGAGCAGACCCCTGGCCCCTGTGCAGCACAGCCCACTGGGAAGCACCACAGTCTCGGAGATGGGAAAGCATGAAACTACAGCTCTGTGCTGGTGGGACTCCTTGGGTCGGAGGAACGTGGGGGTTCCCCCCAAAGTCACACAGTCACCCAGATGGCGGCTCAACCCCCACTCTCACAGGTGGGACAGCTGCACCACCACGGTGCGGGGGAGCAGAACTCCCAGCTTCTTCCTGCCTTCCCCTCCCAACCCAGTTACAGGGGACGAGGGGCAAAGCTGTGGAGAGGAGGGAGGATGGAGGAAAAGGATCCTGAGGTGGCTGGGGGAACAAGAACTGAGCACTGCCAGAGAAGCAGAGCAAACCCTACGAGGGAGGAAGGGAAAACACGGGGTGGGCAGCGGGACAGGAATATTTTCCAGTATGGCAAGCGTACAAGCTTCCTGCCAAACTACTCCCCTAAATTCTTGCTCCCCCACAGCAAACAAGACTGTGTTATTTGCCAGCGGGTTTTGGCCATGGGCGGTCTCAGCTCCCCTGCTCCCCACCGGTACAGGCACACACAGCCGTCCACCAACGCTGATGGGTTGAGCTGACCAGAGCTGGTGAAGGGTGAAAAGCTGAAAGCACTTAGCCCCAGCATAGCAAAACATAGAGTGCCCTGCTGGGCTGGGGGCTTTGAATGAGTTGCCTCATGGATGGGAGGGGCCATGACTGCCTTCCTTGCCAGGCAGTGCAGTGCAGGAGGGGTGGAGGAGACGGTCATCACCAAGGGAGGGGGATGCAGCACTCAGTTCCTTCAGCTGCCTGGGCTGGCAGCAGCCATGGCCCTGGTCTAACATGCAATTTGCACCCTGAGCCTAATTCCCCACTACAGCTGGAAGAAACCACATCCCCTCTCCATTGGCTGGGGTTTCCTTTTCATATGGCGACGTCTGGCATCCCAGCCCATGTCCTTGTCCTTAAAAGACACACTTGATCACAGGGAAGCAGCAGCCGCCATCAGTCCAGGAGGTGCTATGGACAGTCAGACGGAGCACTGCCCAGCCACGCTGGGATAACAGGCCTTGCTTTCTTCCTCTTTTGTAGGTTTTTTTTAGCAGGGAGTGCAACCAAAGGCCACTGCTTGTGTGCATCTGCATCCCACTCGGAGGCATGATGGAGTGAGCCGGCACATAGGGAGGATCAGACCTGCACTGAGCTGCACCCCTGTCATCAGAGAGAGAAACCAGCTGAATCTCAGGGCTGGGGGCCAAGCACCAAAGCAGGCAAGACAGATCAGATTCAATGGATATTAAATCATAAATAACTTGTGAGAAGAAGCAGTACAAAACGTTAGCCTTCGAGCTTAAAGTCCTCCCTGCTGTAGAGAAAGGTGAGAAAGGGAAGAGAGAGACCCCAAGAAGACCCCTCTCACCCTGCTGGGACAGGCACAGTCCCTGGCTTCCCACTTGCCATGTACCCCCAAGCACATTTCCCCTGCCATGCCCTGGCCTCCCTGCCCCACGTGGCCCCATCTTCAGCTTGTGCCACAGCTCCACCAGCTCAGGGAACACCACCTGTGTTTTCCTTCTCTCACATCTGATCACAGAGTCTGAGCCCCCTATGCCTGCTCAGTAAATGCTTTTCCAACACACAGCTGACCCCTTCCTTCTCTTTCTCCCTCTATGGCCTCCAGGGAGCCGTCAGAGGAGAGTCCAGGGTGAAGGAGAATGAATGAGCCTGTCTTCAGAACGCAGCTGCAAATTCCTGGGGGATGCCCAGCCTGACCTGGTGCAGGGTCATTGCCCACAAGCGCTGCACGCTGGGGCCCATCTTCCCCCACATGCTGCCACAGAGCCTGGGGCTGCTCTTGGAAGGCACAGGGCAAGAGCCTCCCTTGTCTCACAGTGTCCCGAGAAGAGAGCCCTTCTGCACTTCTCTGGTCCCTGGCCATGGGAATACACTGCATCAGCTGGAGCTCCTCTGCTGCACCCCTCATCTGTTTCTTTGGTTTAATACCATGTCCGCCCAGGTCAGGAGTACCGTTGGGCTGGCCGTGCTGAACACTGAAGCTGCACGGCTTTCACTGTCCCTGCTTACTGGTTTTGCTGCAGCCCAGCACTTCAGTTGCCTCCACCAAGGGCTCTCAAACTCCTGAATTGTTTACTATTGCAGGACCAGCCCACAGCACCAGGTTCAAGACTCGGACAGGTTTATCCCTAGAAAAACATGATGGTGCTGGAGTGGGAGCAAAGAAGAGCAATGAAGCTGGTGAAGGGCCTAGACATCAAGTTTTAAGAGAAGCAGCCAAGGGAGCTGGGGCTATTTAAGAAGAGGTGTCACAGAGGAGACCGTATCACCCTCTACAACCACCCGAGGGGAGCTGGCAGAGCAAATACATTTCTCTTGTGGTTTGCAGCCATATGGAGGCTTAGAACCTGGCTTGGAAAACCAGGAACACATCTGCCCTATCCACTCAAGCTTGCCCAGACTCTAGATCATCACTGCCAGGCTGAGCTTGAGGCCAGGCAGAGCTGCTCCTACCCAGCCCAGCATTGCTAAGCCAGCAACAATTCGCAGGTGCTATGAGCTGCCACAGTTGAGTGTGGGATCATGGAGCAGTAGGTCCACTGGTCATAAAAGTGGCCAAGTAATGCCTGAAGTGCTGCTCCTTTCAGTGCTATTGGAAATCTTCCTCTGTCTTCAAACCCTTCCACCCCTCTGCTATGGAACAGTTGTTTTATCTCCACTGGAGGAATTAAATGCTGTTTTCAACCAGCCAGGTTGAAATCCTCTAAGCCAGGAGCAGCAGAGATGGACACTGTGTCACAGACAGAAGATGGAGATATTGGTCTAAAGGTTGTGGCTGCCAGCACTGCAGCGATGGCTATCGCCTTGCTGACTGAAAGCAAAGCGCAGAGAGGCCCTGAGTGACCTAAAAAGCACAGCATGGGGCACTACAAAGGATGCACCAAAAAAGGAGTGGAAATAAACCCTAAATGCAGGCAAGATGCTGGTACCTACACCCCTCGAAATCTAGCAAGACACTCTTCCCAAAGACACCACACCTTCTTCCAAAACACACTCCAAAATAAAACTGAACCTTGAAAATGTTTCCACACTACCGTGTTCCGCTGCTTTCATTCCTATTCTGATTCACTCTCACCTCTGACCCCCCAAAATTATTTTTGGATGACGCTAAGACTTTCAGAGGGTTTCCTTTCACCCCAGCAGGTGACCTGGAAGAGACAGACAAACCGCAATGCCAATCTGCCAGAGGCTTCTCTCTCCACTCCCAGGACCACAGTCCCCACTAAACCAGCTCAAAGGCCCTGCAGAGGAAGTCTGGAGCAGGAGTAGGAGCCCGTGGCACACATGCTGTCACAGCTTTCAAATTCAGTCACACCATAAACTGGTGTTCCCTTTCATTTCAAACCAATGTAAAGCCACTGTTGCAAGCAGCCTCACGCTCATGAACATGAAATTGGTTGTCTGAACCCCTCCGCGAGGTTTGTCTCTCAAACCTTCAGCCCCATGTGTTTCCTGGGCTGCCCTTTATTCACTGACTGCCAAGTCTTCCCCATCTGAGGACTCTTATTGCCCAAGGCTTCCAGGTGTGTATGGGACAGCCTCTAGCATTCACAGCTTGCCTTGAGGACAAGTGCACGACATGGGTGCTTCATGATGGATTAACTGTCTCTTCATCCAATCTCTGCCTCTAGTCTTGTTAGACCTACTGAATCGTGCTCTCACCCTCCCCTCAGCAGTAGCACCTGTGCCAAAGCAGGGACTGAGCAATGCACAAGTCCCCCTCTTTCACACCCACACTAAGTTGTCATTTGGTGGCCGAGGGTGATTTGGCTTCAGAAGAGGGCTGACAGATTACTCAGTTGTGGCTTTGATTTGTCCTGAGGGACACGGTGGGACCTGCTCTAGGATCCGTCTGTGGTCTACCACTGATGCTACAGCAAAGCATACAGCCAGATAGGTCAGACAGCTGAGTTTTGTGTGAGGAGACAGAGCTGGTGGTGGTAGATTGGGGTGAAGGAGGAAAAACAAAATGGGATCAGCCTTAGAAGGAGCCAGTCAGGCTGAGGAGCTGCGCACACCCTGCTCTCCTAAATGCAAAGCATGCCCTTGGTAATCCCATCCACCTTTTCCCTTCTCTCCTTCCCTCTATCAGGCCACCAGCGCACACAGACCCCTTTCTGCTCTGGAATGTGTTCTCCGAAACTTAATCTCAGCACGGGGCTCAGGCCAAATTCCCCGACAGATTCGGCCCTGTGACAACCCCCTCCCACCCTGCTTCAGAGCTCAGAAGTTCTCCCCTCACTTTCCTTTTGCCTCCTTCTCCCTCCCAGCCTGGCCTAAACATTTCACTCCTGATTAATGTATCGGAGACAAGCCAATAGTTCTTGCCTTTAAAGCAAAGCCAGCCCCCACACTGCACAAACATTTTCACTTCTTCAATTTCTTAAGGCTTAGCCCCAAACTCCCTGTTGATGGGGAAGACGAAGCCCCTTCCACACCCAAGGGCTGGCAATCTCCTCTGCACGCACTTGGCTCCATCAAAAACTGCTCAAGTCTCTGAGGAGACCAGAGTCTCCACTGCCTAAACAAGTGTGGTTCATGCAGATCACCCCCGCCATCTCCAAGCAAGTCTGGGCTGCCCCTTCTGAGCTGCATCCAAACACAGTACTTTCTCACACTTGAACGCAACACCTGGCCAAAACCAGGTGCATGGAAGAGAAGCTCGCCATTCTGAGACACCTCCCCTCACACACGCATCTCCCTCCTCAGTCACAAGTGCCAGAGGCAGTGAGGAGCCCTGGAGCTCTCAGAGCTGTGGTTCAGAAACAAGGTGGCTCTTTGCCACCATGCCACTGCAACCTCAAAGACAGAGGACAACACTCTAGGAAGGGGAAATACATTCCATGGGACCACAGCAATGGTAATGAATACAGCCTCCTGCCCCTCAAAGACAAAATACCTCGTTATGAGTGCTCTGCTCTCCTGTATCCACCTCCTGATAACAAATAGGACAGCACAGGCTGAACAGCCTCTTCCTTAAACATCTCTACAGAGCCACTGTCCCACCATCTATTCAACTCACCTTGGCTGTTGGCAAGGGTGCGTCCCAGTGGTGCAGAAAGGAACACCAGTGACTTCTCGCAGGTGCTCAGGAACACCTCCTCAGCACAGCCAGACTAACCCTTCCTTAGTTGTGAGCATGTGAGCGAGTAGCTTGGCTGTGATGAACCCAGAGGCAATACAAAACTGTATGGGTCCCATCACAGCACAAGCAGGGCAAGGGACTTCACTTTCTGTGGATCAAGAAGGAAATAAAACTGAACACACACCAACCCAGCCCTGGTAACAGCCCTGCAGCAGCCCAGGGAAAGGGCTGGCCATCAGCACCGGCAGCTATTTTTTGGTCACCTCAATCAAAAAGTTAGTGAGGCAGCATGAGAGCCAGGAAACCAGTCATCCATAGAGACTCCATTGCTCAGGTACCTCTTGCTCTTTATGGCCTCATAAAACTGTCACTGCAGGCTAGGTCTGCACCTTACCGTGCAGGAGGACTACCTAGGTCATGGCTGGTCCACAACACAACAGCCAGGCCATGACCAGCAACGCTACAACATGGCCTAAGCCAAGTAAGCCCTCTTTCCATGGCAGCATTGAACGAGCAAGCACGTATGAGCCTCTGAAGGTGAGCACCTCATGGCTCGAAAACTACAGGGGACACAAAGAACCAAAGCTACTCACTAGCTAACGTGACCACTGCAGGGACACTGGCAATGACTCCTTCAGGCACACGGGCAATGCACTGGTATCGCCCCACAGTGTGGTTGTTGAGAGCCGTGATGACAAGCTTCCCTTGCTCCACATGGATACCCAGCGTTTCGTCTGATCCAGGCAACTCCTTTCCGTTCAGTCTCCACGTGAGGTTCACTCCAAGGGGATCTGCCAGACACCCCAGGCTGACTGTGCCCCCAAGCTTTTGGACAATGGAGGCAGGTTGCACTGTGACCTGCAGAGATTCACCTGCACACGGGGGAAAAAAGGTAACAAGAAAGCTCTGTGAGACTCAGCAAAACGAAAGACAGGATTAAAACCTACAGTGCTGGTACATTTTTGCATCCCCCATAGTTTGCACTTGTGCTGCACCATCCCCCTAGGTCAACACCCACCCATGCTAGTGCTTGGAGATGCACAACAACCCAATTTCGTCTTGGCACCACCAACTTCAGAGGCGTGTTAGAACAGAGACCTTTGGTCAAGGCTACTAAGGAAGCAGCGGAGAGAAGAAGCCGCTCTGTGCCTGAAGCATGGCTACGCTAAAGAGGATCAAGGCAAAATATGAAAGGCAACAAACGGGTAAGAACAGATACTCACTCAGTTTGGCAAAACAGCTTGTGGCAGCGAGGATGAGGCAAGTGATTGGGGACATGGGTCTCTTCTTTCCACATGTCATTGCCATCCCATGCGGTGTGTCCTGGGGTGCCCAGGGAAGGGTCCCATAAGCTGCCTCAGGGGATGCAGTGGATTTGCGGCAATGAATTCCTGCAGATGATGAGACACAAAGCATGAAACCCGCAGATTCCCCTCTGCTTCCCACCCGGGCACATCTTCTCTACCAACATCCCAGTTCTAAATGTCTAGTTGTAAATTTGTTTAAATTCAGTGCAGTGAGCTGAGGATGGATAACATTCAGTCGGCATCGAACACCTTTATTCCAAACCAAGGGACCAAACAGATTTCACACTGAGGGTTCTGCTTGAAACACGCTGCCTGGACAAAACACCCTGTCTGGGCAAAAATCGCCAGCTTCACATTTAAAAGCATCAACAATCTGCAAAACACTTGGAAGCCCAAAGCAATCCAACACAACCCAATTTGCTGTGAGGACTCGCACACCGCAGCAGCTGTTTTGGGGATGGTGTCAAACAAAAGCTAAAGTAGACAAACCAAGTCAGAGGGTTAAAGATCTACGTGGCTGATTCAAGAGACACTTGGGATGTCAGACTGAATTCAGTTTCAATCAAGAACAAACAGCTGAAGTCAAAAAGAGACTCCCCTCTATGGACACTGCAACCCAGCTACAGGATTTTGAGCTCTCTCCATCGGCAGCACTAAGAGCATGACCTAGAAGCCTCAAAGACATTTCAGAGCTGCTCCTATGGCATGTCTGCACTGGCAGGGGAGAAGCCCAAGACCAAATAGCAGTTATGCTCCCTGTTCCCCCTGGAGATACACACTGAGCTCATTAGCCGCAACCACCATCCTGAAAAACACCTGGACTCTGCAGAGCAGTACTTCCCATTTCCACCATGGTCACTCCTCAAACCACCACCGGTTTGAGCAC
Organism: Upupa epops; assembly: GCA_013397515.1. Lineage (NCBI taxonomy): Eukaryota > Metazoa > Chordata > Aves > Bucerotiformes > Upupidae > Upupa > Upupa epops. Next base: position 55,312 of record VZRI01002007.1, read on the forward strand.
GTCCTTTCCATAACCAGTTCAGTAAAAAAGACGAGACAAGCTGTTTCAAGCATAACCTCTGAAATTAAAAGTTCCACTCCTGGTGCAAGGACTGTCACAGACACCTCGCAAGATGCTCGATGAATTGTTCAAGACAAGGCTGGTTACTGCCTCGACACAACGGTTAAGGGAATCCCACCAAAGGGCTCTCCAGCGGCTCTGCTTGGCCTCTGATGATGGCAAAGACACAGCAGCACAGTACAGAGCAATATCCATGATCAGCCATGCTGAGGTCCACATTGTGACAGCAAGAATCCCACTGGCTACTATGCATGCATCTCTCTGCAAAATGGGCTCTCCCTCTGACAGCTTTGCAAGCTGTCCCACTCCACCCTCCATGGCTCAGAGCACTGCCAGGGAGAAAAGTCATGGAGGAGACCTTCATACAAAGTTGAGAAGAGACACAAAACAAGAAAAGCCTCCTCTATGCTGCTGATTTCAAAAATAAGCTATGTCAAGTAAGGCAACCTGCAGCTGGAGCTCTGAAAACACCAGAGAATAGCTTTACATGGCACTCAGAAGGTTGGTAAGAACTCATGAGGCTGCTGTCTCCTGGGAGTCACACAGTCATAGTAAGAGGATGACAAGCCCCGCTGAGAGGAAGGATAAACAAAGTCAAGCTTGGTGTGGCCCGACGTGGCTTCCAGGCAGCATGGGCAGAACCTGGTGGCTGTGCATCAAGCCAGGTACTCAGGAAGATCAGCCAGACTCATAGCTACTGCTGCCTACAACCCTGTCACATGTGAAAACCTCAACAGTTTGTCTTTGGAAAGTTTCCTGCATTAACCAGCACACATTGTTGTATGTCCTTTACCTTTAGCTACTGGCTTGCAGACCATCCAAGTTACTCAAGTTCGCTTCTCCATGTAAGACAGCCACCAAAGCACCCTTCACTACACCACAGCCAGCTTGTGCCTGCCAGCCACCACTGATCACAGCCATAAAGGTGCCTAAGGTCTAGCCGTACCAGAACATGCACTGCTGACACACTTGATGTGCAAGCTGATGGCCCACTAATCAAACTAGTTTCTTTAAGCTTAAAAACACCGAACACCATAAGGTTTGCTTAAGATAGAAGACCTTTAACCAATGTAGAAGAAAGACTCTGGGGTAGGACTCAACATCTTGTTCCTGGGTGCTGGAAGCCTACAGACCAAAGCTGACTCATCCCCACTATCTGGATGGGTTTGGCAGAAGGCTGCAAAAATGTTGGACGAAAGAGAGTTGCTCCTTGGAGCCCATGCTGGGCGACAGGGTAGGCGAAGATGTTCCAAATCAGACCTCCCTGCAGCTCTGCATCATGCAGAGCCTCTGGCCAGAAGAGCAGAGCCAAAGGCACAGAAATATGTAATGGACCCTTCGTGAGCTAGGACCACCCAGGCACACTGATGGAAAAGCTAAACTGGCTGCCCCCAGGTCTGGAGAAAGTTTAAGAGAACTAGGTGGAAAGGAAAAAAAGGGGAGATAAAAAAATCTGGGCACAGCACTGGGCAGATTGAACACTATTGAGCAGAGACCGAGGAGGGAAGGTGTGTTGTAACAAGTGTACGGTACCTCTCCAAGCCTCCCGGCACAGTACGAGCTCTAAATAGGGACATGTGGCCATTTCTTTCACAGCTGAGTGAAGTAGAAAAAGTAAACAGCCAGCATAAAAATAATGAGGAAAATCAATGAAAACATCAATTCCAAAAGGACTATTAGGATCCAGGACCAGATTTTGAAATTCTCAGCCTCCACAATTGAAGCCAGATTTTCAAAAGCATTCAGTTCTTGACATGCTGAGCTCTCCTGAATAGGCAACCAACTTATTTCGATGCCTAAATGGGATCTGACCTCTTTTCAAAATGCTGCCCTTAAGCAGCCTGCAGCAGTGGAGAGCAAGGAACTTTATTAATCAGGCAGTTTTCAACCTTCTCAGAGTCCCTGTGAGCGCCACCAGAGTGGGCTGCAGCAGGAGAGGTGACCAGATGTGGGGAACAGTGGAGGCCCCAGCTGCTCTGGTTGCCTTCCCAGAAGTGCTGGTCCCAGGCAGGGCTCTACACAGGGAGTGAAAGGCTGCTATGCACAGCATCCTACTCTGCTGCCTCCTCTCCCCAAGGCAGGTAAAGTACAAGGTACCCATGGCTGCTGACACTTCTGCACCCACTGACACCACCAGGCTCAACAGCTCCTGCTGTCTGGGAAGAGTTAAAGTAACTTAAAGAGCTTCAAGATGAGGAGGGAAAACAGAAGTTATTTATTTATTTTTAATTCTTTCCTGCCAGGTTAAAATAACAATTTCCTGTCGGTGGAGCTCTAAATCCCTTTCAGTCAAAAAAAATCAAAGGAGGGGTCATGAGGAGAACTAAATTAACAAGGGCTTCATCAGCCACAGAGGGGTGGGGGGGTGTAAAATCTGTCAGCTTGGCTTCCCACCACACACCTAAGCCTGTTGAGACCCCCAGATCGGTGGCGATGGAGGACACTCACGAGGAGAGAAGCAAGAAAGAAAAAGCAGAGGCGAGGACAAAATAAAGGCATGTGCACGTGTGAGGGCTGCGTGGTACAGCCCAAAAGGAAGAAGGACCTGAATTAAGTGCAGGCAGTGATAGAGGTGTTTGCTGATTAGGAAGTGAAGGTTTTACTGAGGAAATGCTGCTCAAAGTCCCAAGCCCCCTCCTGCTTAACAAGGGCAGACCAAGCAGCCCTTGTTACTGCCACACTGTTGGTAATTTACAAGGCTCACAAATAGGAAACAGTCCCAGCTCCGGGGCTCCCAGCTCAGTGAGGGAAAACGCAGAGGCAGACTAGGAGATGGGAAAACTCGCCGATGCACATGAGGGTAGTTTAGGGTTGTGTCAGGCAGCTGGACTCCAAGCAAAGGAGGAACACAGTGGGATGGAGTAGGGGATGATTTGCACCAAGGTAGCTAAGGTCCAGCTACCAGCTGGGGACACCCTGGATGACTCTGGAGAATTCACTGCAGCTGGTCTCTGTTTCTGATAGGCCAAGTAGAGATGGACAATGATACTCCCAGTTGCCCTTTTGCATGGAGGATTAAGCTCTTAAAGAAAGCAATGTCTTACACATAGTGTGCCAATTCTACTTGTAATCATTTTTTAATACAAGACAGTCTTCTTGTTTTTTCTTTTTGTTCTATGCAGCTTAAAGCACCGAAAAAGAATGTGTAAAAGAAAAGAGCACAGTCTTCCTTTGCTTTACAAATGAGGGAACTTGGGCCAGATTGGCTTCCTCTTCGGGCCCCCAAGGTTATACAGCAAAGCTGTGGCAAGGCTGAAAATCAAAAGTCCTCTGACTGGGTCTCCCATCCCATCAGACAAATTGGTCTTGGATCTCAAATCTTTTGCATCCCCCTTGAAACAAACTACCATTCAACTGCATCAGCAATCTGCGACACCCTGACTGTTTCCCCCCCACACACCATTAAATAGTAATTTGCCTTAGAGGCAAATTAAAGCTCTACCAACCCCCATCCCCACTCTGAAGTATTAATTTCACACCATTAGGTTATACCCACTCTCCCTGAGAAGGTTTGCAAAAGAGGTCTGTATCAGGAGAGACACTCCCCCTCCCACCTATTGGCACAGCCACCAAGCAGGGATGGGGATACAGATGCCTTAGAGAGAGGCAGGATCATAAATGGGAAGCCGGTGATGTCGGGAGGGGACAAAAAGAGACAGCATCCAGCATTACACTGTTGGTTTTAAAGTCAAGGAGGTAGCCCAGTGTATTCGCAAACAGGCATAAAAGCTTGTGTGCTTCTCTCTGCAGCACTGAAAGCTCCAGGCTCCAGAGTGCATTAGCTTTGTTAACACAGCCCTTGATTAACTGTGTGAGGAGCTCCCCCCAGTCCCTTTTTTAAAGTGATTAGGTGAAAGAGACTGTTACTGGCTACTTGTGAGCTCAGTCAGTCCATCAAGAAGCCACAGCAGAGAAAGCCTGGGATAAATTCACTTAGAGCTGTGAAAGGAAAAATACTCAGAGCAAACCCTGGCATGTCACCACCATCATGCAGGTGGAGAAGTTCACCTGCAAACTACAAACCACAACTGGGGGCTCTAACAAAAGAGCCACAGATCTCCTCCAAGCAAGTCCTGAGCAATTCAGTGGCAACAGACACTGCTCTGAAGAGGAAACATGCAGCTGAACCAGCAATTTTTTCTTCAACAGAACTGCTCATGCACACCCAACAAACCAAAACCCAAACAAAAATGTAGCCATCTTTGCAATTTGTTTTAAATCTTCCTCAAGAGGAAACTATTTTCCTGGGCACAACCACCTGCAGAATCACCAGAGATGAGGGCTGTGTGTGCTGGCCCTGAATTAGCAACAGGATGCAAAGCCTTCCCCTCACCCATTTGAATCTTGCTTGCACCCCTGAAGACCCAATGCCTGGAGTTTCTGGCACCACTCCATCCAACAGTTCCTCTGAAACAAGTGCCACTTTCCAGCTGGCACTCATCAGGCTGACTTCACTGACCCAAATGAACCCCTTCACGTCTGCATTTCGTCAGCCAGCAAGTATGAGGCTGCCTGAAGAACCAACTGCCACCTTCCTGACAGCCACAGGCTCCCCAGCCTCACCACGGTGGTGGCACCGTAGTGAGCGCACCTTGCCTTGGGTGAAGGCTGCGTCACGGTGGTCCCAGGGTGGCTGTATGTGCCAGCTTGAGACAGCTCTGCTTGCAGGCAGCCCGGGGATGCAAGGACAGCTTTACCTCGCAGATGTGCCTCTGTTTTTTAGCAGCTACCAGCAGAGGAGCCCTGTGCCGAGACACAGAGTGCACGCTATCCCTTGTGGCGTCCCGAAAACAGCTCCAGCCCTTGAAAAGACAAGGCTAAAGAGTAAGAAAGAAAGAAACCCCACGTCCTTTCTTCAATATCGTGCTCCCCCCATGCCCTAGACACTTAATTTCCCTCCTTCCCCCTGCAGCTACCCCTCCATTCTGAGTAAATTCAATTTGACAACCCTGCTAATTGGATAAACGCTGCTCCCTACGCTCCTTTAAGGCTGCCCGCTTTTCTCTACTTGTTTTTGGAGGGCGATTGTGGCTGTTCTTTAACATGAATTCCATCTGCTTTATTTCTCCTCTGCCCATTCAAGACCCCTCCTGAATATGTATGAGAGGCTGCACCCCCCACCCCCTTTCTCCTCCATCCCACCTCCCTCCCTCATCACCCCCCTCCGTCCTCTTCCCTGCCCTCTCCCATTGCCGGGGGACAATAACCCCCCAAATGCCCCCTTCTCCCCCCCTGGCCCTTTTTGCTTTAGATAAACACAGGCAGTGTCAAGTGTGAGGAGGGGGGGGGGGAAGGATGGGGTTCAACTGCCAGTCAAGCCTCGGGTCCTCAATGAAGCCTGGAGGCCTACCCTAATCTGCTGCATGCTTGCCATATGGGAGCTGTGTTGCCCTGGGAAACACTAACAGGCAGAACGGAGCTTAATAGAGTCCATATTCATTGTAATGCAGTGAAATGGCTCGAGGGACTATTGCCCCTTGGGTCTGTTTTCATTCTTCTGTTCCCCCTCTTTCTTTTCTTTCTCTCTCTCTTTTTTTNTCTTTCAAAAGGACCAAGTCCCTGGAGAGCTCTAATCTGGAGAGGCTGGGGGCTCCCCGAAGGGCCAGAGCAGGAAGGGGGGAAGGGAGCAGGGTGGAGGTGGTTGTGGAGGAGAAGGAAAGGTGGAGGGCAAGAGGAAAGTAGCAACTAATAAGCATGCAGCCGGCCAGCTGTCAAGATGCTGACAATGCTGCTTCGGACCAAAAGAGCCCAGCAGTCAGTGCTGGCACCGCGGTTGGCGCTGGGTCCTCCCAGGGAAGCCGCTCGCCTCCCCCAAGAGCCTCCTCCGTCCTCGACTGCCGAACGTGGCACAAGCAACAAAACAAAAAGAAAAAAAAGAGGGAGAAAAAAGAAAAGAGAAGGGTGCAGATGGAGTGTGCTGCGCAGCCTCTTCAGAAACAAAGTGCACCTAGGAAACAGATGTTGTTGATGCAACAAGCCCAGAGCTGCTGGCTGCTCTCTGGCTCCTTCTCCCAAGCATGCAACGGAGGGGAAGCGGTCCTGTAGTAGTCAGTAGGGAAGCCCCTGCGGCTGGGACAGGATGCCTCTGTGGTCAAAACCTTTCATTCCAAGCTCAGTCCTGACCTAGGAGTGCTGCCCCAGAGCTCTAGCCCAACCCAACTATTGCTCCGCATTGCCCATCCTTCATCTGCCTATGGATTCTTCAGCCTACAGGCTAAGATCCTCATTTAAAACGCTGAGCATTCCCAAAGGGAGTGTGTGTTTGCTGCACATACCAAAGACTCAACAATCTCTGGGGTTGAATATCAAAAGTCAGAGAATCACCAGAACTGGTGGTATTGAGGTCCTGTGAGGCATGGACCAAGTGTACACAGGGCTGCAGCAAGATCGACTGTCCTGCCAAAGCTGGTGTCAGGAGAAAGCGGCAGGATCCCCACAGAAAACCACATCAACGTAAGCCACACACTTGAGAGCAGTTACCTGCTCTGGAGTGTTTCCACTCTGCCCTACGCCTGCTACAATCTCAGCTCAATCTGACTTATCTGAGGCTCTGCAGTGGGATAACACTGCCTCTTCATAGTGAGAAGCATTTCAGTGGATGCCCCAGGAAAGGATCACCCACTGACACAAGTGTGATGTGAAAACACACCGTCAATCTCAAAAGCAGAGAATTTAGTGCACAGTATTACTGCATGGAGCATCCTGTCTCTTGCCCTATGAAAACAATATCCACTTTATCATTCACATCAGAGCTAAAGCCAGAGTTTGAATACAGACAGAGCTGCAGACAGATACTCTACTAAAAACGGAGTGAAAAACCATCCCAAGCCCTAGAGACTTCACACCACTGGCTAGAAGGTCACCCACTTTTTGAAGTGTGATACAAGCAGTAACTGTATTTATCCATCTACACCTTTTTCTAATTGTACAGGTAGCAAGAAGCTGGGGATGAGGGAGAAACTGTGTCTGTGCAAGGAAAGGCAAGGGATGGCTCCACTGGAGCTGGATGCTGTGTTTAGGATGGGTGGCAAGCACTGGGTGATGCAGTTGGCTCTGACTGGACTCCAAAGCACCAAATCTCACACCAGTGCAAGCTGGATATCAGGTTGTTCCCCAACTTTGTCAGCAACTGCAGTGAAGGAGAGTGCTAGGAGGGATGGGCAGTATCCACCAGGAGCTGTCATCACACAGGCACAGATGTGCCTGTGGCTAGTTTACATTAGTCATGGCACTGCTTTTGTTTTTCCCTTCTCACCCTTTTCACACAAAAAAAAAACCCCAAAAATGTGAAGCCTGAGGTTAAGGCTCTAATTGCCTCCTGGGTTAGGGAGAGGTCAGGGGAGGCAGGATCAGCAGATGCAGGGAAAGGGATGCTGCTGCTGCGCAAAAGCCCCGTGAGATATCAGAGGACAATGGGGAGTAAAGGTAGCAGAAAGGGAAAGGCAGGAAAAGTAAACTGAGATGAGGGGGCAAAAGAAATGGGGGAGCTGGGATTTCAGCTGATTTCCGTACAACTGCATTTGTCCCTACTGCTCCAAGGGACAGGCAATGCCATGGCTCACCTGCTACTCGTGCAAACAAGCTCAGATCCTCACCCTGCCCTTCTCAGAGCAGGGGCTACCACCTGGGACTGGCACAACTCAAGCAAATCTCTTCCCCTACTACTTCTTCCACTTTAAGTGTGGGTGACTCATGACAGCAGGAAAACCAATTCCTGCTTTCACTGGAAATTCCACCTTGCTCTTAGCCAGGTGCAACTGATAATCCTCCATGGCGTGCTCTGGTCTCAGTTAAACAGTGTGGCTCCACAGGGAAAGTGGGATGCTCTTCTCCCAAGCTCTTTTTGCTCCGCTCTGCATTGCTTCCCCCAGTCACTCTCAGGGAGCACACACACACCAAGCCAATCCTCACTCCAACCACAGGATACTGCCATGTTGACCAAAACAAGAATTTCACCACTAATGTGGCAGCAATGCTATAGATTTCAGATTCTAGGCTACCTGCTATCACAGTATGACTTACTTCAGTGCAGCTGGACCGGTGCTCAGAAACAAGCCTTGGGGAAGAAGGATCACAAAACAAGGCAAAGGTGTGACATGGAAGACCCATCTCCATTTGATTGTCTGTCACATGATGGGTACAGGCTTGCAATAGGACAGACACTAAATGTCAGAGCATCTGTTCCTGCTGTTAACTACCAGGTGAAACACTCCTCTCTCCATAAGCAGAATCCAGGTAATGCAAACCAAAGCTCAGAGAAGCGGTACACCAGACAAACAACACTGCTCAGTACCTGCATGATGCATGACCAGGGTGCTTGGTAGGCAGGGAGCATTTCAGTGTGCCTGTCAGCTACAGTCACCTCTGAACTTGGCCTTGTTCATAGCTCTTGTTCATAGACTGCATCACAAGCCAAAAAGACAGCAGCTACAGCTGCTTTTTGAAAGCAGCTCACTTTTGTGCACGCTTAAACATGAACCTAAAGTACAAATAAATAACTAAAATTGTTAACAAGCACTTTTCTCTAGGAACAATAGAGAAATCCTGTCCATATCCCATTAGGAACAGTGCACAATAAACCACCCAAAGCAGAAAAGCCCACAGAAACTGCCAGTGATGCTGTTAACTCTTCCCTGGGGGGGAGTCACAGAATGTTAGGGATTGGAAGGGACCTCTCAAAGATCATGTAGTCCAATCCCCCTGCCAGAGCAGGATCTCCTAGATCAAGTCACACAGGAACAGTCCAGGCAGGTTTTAAACATCTTCAGAGAAGACAACCACACAACCTCCCTGGGCAGCCCCTTCCAGGGCTCTGCCACCCTCACTGGGAAGAAGTTTCTTCTCATATTTATGTGGAACCTCCTACGTTCCAGCTGACACCCATTGCCCCTTGCCCTATCACTGGAAGCTACAATGGGGACACTTTCCTACTGGAGCAAAGACTTGGCAGCTTTGCTGGCTTTTGATCCTTCTTCCAGCATGTATCAGAAGAGCAGGGGCACCTACAGCCATTGCAGCAGCAATCTGACCAAGCTTATATTAAATAAAGGACAGCAGCACAGCAGAAATAGCTGCTAAACAAAACAGCTGCCTCCAAAATCAGCATGGTCTTCGCCATGACTTCGACAGAAGCAGGCCCAGAAACGGCATTAACAAGCACCAGGCTGGTTTAACACAGTCATCATCAAAATCCAGAAGAACATACAAAAGAGACAGGACAAAGTACTCGCCAGGAACATCAACACAAACTGTAATCCCCAGATGGCTGGCTTTATAGGCATCCCCATCATCACCATAAAGAGAAACTGCCTTCCACTTCGCCCTCTTTTCAGCAATGACTTGTTGCTGGGATGCAAAAGAGCGCAAGCCCATTTTTCTTGTCCTTTGAAGATGGTATTTAAAAGTTAGGGTTTTCTTTGCTATTATAAATTTGGGAGTAAATGAGAGCTTTTACTCTCCATAGCTGTCACTTTAAATGCTTTTCACTAAAAATAATCCTTTTGGTTATCCTTTTGGAGCAGGTCAAAAGCCTCTAGGACTCTCTGCTGGGACAAATTTCCCCTGGAAGACATGTTACTATTCCAAAAAACACAAGAGGAAGCTTGAGGCCAGCAAAACAAATGGACAGAAATGACAGCTCACAGAAAACGCTGTGGCCAGTGCCAAACATCTAGGTGGGGTGTTGAGGCTCAGCAGTGAGTGCCAGCACCCACATGGGCTGAGCCACGGGCCTCTTTACACTGTGACCAGCCATGCTGCTCCAAATCCCTATGGGCCCCACCCAGATGTGTATTAGGGTCTTGGGATGGGTGACCAGTTTGCTCTGCCCTAGAGATGGAGACTAGATGAGTGCATCTTCAGGGCTTTTCTAACGATTGCAGCTGCACGCAATTTTCCTCATTTATTATCCCAGCCATAAATCCACCTCTCTAAAAAAAGATGGTCCGGTTGAAGGACTGCAACCTAAACATATGCAGGAGACGGAGCTACATGTTGCATCAACCTGCAGAGCTGGACAGGGCCTGAACTTAGTTTCTCTCTCTCAGCAAGGGGATGTTCCATAAGAAAATAAAGGTAAAACATTGCCGCCTCAGAGCCTGGGAAGGGAAGTTCGCTGGTCTGTGCCCTGGGCCAGTCGTTAGGTCATGCTGGCAAAAGCCACAGCCAGTGTCTGCCAGGCAGCAGGGCCTGTGCCTAAGGGGCACAGCACAGACCTGTTGCCAGCTCCCCACTCTTTGCCCATGCCAATTTACACTCATACCCATGTTGAGAGCATGAGGATCCAGAGATTCACAGAAACATTTCGGGTGAAAAAGACCTTTCAGATCACCATCATAATGAGGAACATGGAGCTGGAAGCACCTCCCCAGCCCCTTCACACAATAAACGCCAGCAGCAATTCCAGCTGCAAAGTTTGCTTTCCCTGACACGCAGTTTACTTTCCCGGTTCCCTCGCATCCCGCCCCTGCCACTTACCCTTCACTCCAAAAAGGCTCTCTCAAACAGGCTTAGGCTTTAAACAAATAAGAACTTGGAAAGCAGCACTCTGCTCCCGTTTCCCTCCCCACCACCCCCGCGTTCTTCCCGCTGCTGCCTCCACCTCTGAGCTCCAGCGAGAGCGGAGCTGGCGAGCATGGTGCAGGCACAGAAAACAAACATGGAGCAGAGCCAGCTGAGGTCGGATTTGGCATTCGGTGCTCGCAAACTGAATAAAAGCACATGGGAGAAGGGGAAAGGAGGGGAGGGCAGGGGGCTGGGGGTGTCCCAGCCTCAAGGGGAGAGCATGGCTCCATTTCAAAGCTCTGGAGCACACCTGCAGGAGGTCTGGGCGTACGGGTGCCCGTCTTGTGCCCTACATAGATGCAGAGGGGAGAGGCCTGTGGAATTACATGGAATTATAGAATCAGTAAGGTTGGGAAGGACTTCCAGATCATCAGGTCCAGCCATCAACTCCATATCATCATGCCCACTAAATTATGTTTTCAAGCATCAGAAACACTTCCCCACATCTTCCCTGAAGAGCTGGCCTGATTTTTGCATGTTCCAGTCCTCCCTTCCAGGCAAAATCAGCGCGCTCTGAGAAACACATAGACTTAAACCTCCTGGGGCTTGCAGTTCTTCCTCCTTTCTAAGGGTTTCTTACTACACACACACACAGAGGAGTACAGGGTCCACAGCCCTTACCCAACTTCCCCTTGGCTGCAATAAGGTAAGGGTTAAGGTTTTATTAATTCACCCTTCCCTCATGACTACCATTCTTGAAAGGTTTCTGACAAAACACTCTTGCTTTTATACCCAGCTTCACAAGGGGATGACTGCTCAGGTATTTTCCTGTACTTGCTGCCCCAAAACTCGGGTTCTTTCTCCCAATGCCAATCCACATCCCGAGCCAAGGGACTCCTTTACTGCAGGTTTGTACAAAGCTGGGAGCTAAGCGGTCATCCACAAAAAGTTAGCTCCGTGAACTGTGAAAGCAGCCTTTTCCTTATACAGTCCAAATTCACATCATGAATAGACTCATTGTTTATCAAGTTTCTACTGGTTATTACAACTTCAGCCCTAAAGCTAATGGGCTAAGTAATTCCTCGCTTCACATTAAAATTAACAGGGTACCTACTTTTTATTACATATGGTGGAAGATTCACCCAGGTCAGGCTCTATTTGACCCGTGGGTGTGATTTTTAGTATTATAATGAGGATAGTTCAGCTAAGAGACACTCAGATCTTGAGTTCTCATTAACAGCCTCTTGATTAACATCTTTGAGCCCTAATTGCCAGGTGTCCTGGCTTGTACGAGCCCGACCAACCATTCATTCTTCTGTTCAGGGAAGATTAATGTCCTTCAACAATCTATTTCAACATATACCAGAAACACCTCGAGCCAGTACAACCCTAACAAATTATTTTAGGTTACAATGATTGGATTCAACACCCTCACCAGTCTGGTTCAGCCATGGGAATGGGACCTGCGGATTTTAGGAATGGATCATCTATGGCTTTACACCACAGAGTGATAGAAACTTAATAGTCCTATTGGTTATGACCCCACATTTCTGGAACCACTTCTTCATTTATTGGACAAAACACAGAAATTACTGAATGCACTGGGTTGGAAGAGACCTCTAAAGATCATCTAGTTCAACCTTCCTGCTGTAAGCAGGGATATCTGTAACTAGATCAGATTGCTCAGTTTCATCCATCCTGGCTTTGAAAGTCTCAAGGGATGGGGGCATCCAGCACCTCACTAGGCTACTTGATCCCATGTTTCACTACCCTCACTTAAAAAAAACAAACTTCTCCATTACTTCTAATCTATTCCACCCCTCTTTTAGTTTAAAGCCATCAGCCCTTGTCCTGTCTCAACAAACCTTCCTAAAAAGTCCCTCCCCATCTTTCTTGTAGATTAAGTACTGAAAGGCTTCAATAAAGTCATCCCAGAGTTGCATTTTCACCTTGCTGAACAACCCCAAATCTTACAGCCTGTACTCCTAGCAGAGGTGTTCCAGCCCTCCTCTGGACCCACTCTAAAACATTAATGTCCTCCTTGTGCTGAGGACCCGAGAGCTGAACACAGCACTCCAGAAAAAGACACACCAGAGCAAAGTAGAAGGGAAAAATCCCTCAACCTGCTGTGTTTCTTCTCATACCAGAGAACATGACTGCTTCTCAGCCCAGTGTGATCTGCCTTATGCGCTGTGAGGGTACACTGTTGGCTCATGTCCAGCCTGCCATCCACCAGAACCCCCCAGGTCCTTCTCAGTGACGCTGCTCTCAATCACATCACCTTCCAGCTTGTATTCGTAATGAGGACCGCCCCAACCCAGGAGCTGGACTTCACACTTGGCCTTGTTAAATGTCACAAGGTTCATACTGGCCCACTTCTCCAATTTGTCCAAGTCCCTCAGGATGACATCCCATCCCTCTGGTTTATCCACCTGTACCCTTGTGTCTCAGCTTCCCAAGCTACCAAAACAGGAACAGCAAATCCTAAGCTAGCAGTAATCAGATGAACAAGAGTCAGACAATTGCAGATGTTCAGATGAAAGGTGCTAGACAGGTATGTGGTGTAATTATCTCTGCTGCTTCCTGGTAGCCCCAGGATTTCTGGATTAGTAAAAACAAGATGTCAGCAGCATCCTGGGGATACAGTCTCAGTAACCGAACCAAGCAGGGTGGGGCAGGCTGATTACAACAAGAGGAAAAAATACGAATTTGCACCACACACAAAATATTGTGGTTACACGAGGCAGCAACCAAGAGATTACTAACAACAGAGAACAGCGAGGTTTGTCAGACTAGACCTGTAATCACAGACTCCAAAGTGTTTGTCAAGAAAACATTAAACATGCAGCTGCCAAGATCTAAGTAAACAGAGAAGGAAATGCAGCAGAGTCGATGTGGCACCAATTGCAACTGCCCAGGATTGGCTGTCACAGCCCGACCAAGTCCATCAGCAGGCACTAGCGAAGCCAAGGGGCTGAGATGCTACAGAAAGACCCACCACCAGGTTAGACTAACAGGGAGCAATTCACATCTTTAAAATATTTTCCTCTAGCAAAGGATTTGCAAAACTAGGTGGGTGTGGGTACAGCAGTCCATATGGATACAGTGGTCCATATGGATTCAACAGACACGTTCAAAGTCCAGGCTGAAAGGAGTCCTTCAAGATAAAGGGTGATACCCAACAGCTATTGGTATAATGCATTTATTTTTAGTCCCACTTTACCTAGAAGCCTGTGGTTCTAGTTACTGGGCTTATGAGGACACACAGAACCAGCTCAAACACGACAGACCTAAGGGTAAGTCAGCTGATGCCAATCCTGAAAGCAGGTGGCACTGAACAAGGTAAACACAGATCTTCTGCTTCCACACTAGCCCCTAGCCATCGGTCAGCATCTCTCACCTGTGCTTCGTAAGACTGCTGAAAAGGCTATGTGGATTACTTATGGGGTCCAGGAAAAGGGGTGTAAAATATGCAAGTTCAGGCATGCTATGCACATGAAGCTTCCAACCAGGCCTTCATGGGAAAACATCCAAGATTGCATGTCAAACACTGAAGCCCATCCCAGGTAATCGTCTTTTCCCCACCTCAGCCTGATGGGTGACACCAGGGTGCTGTTACATTCACTTCCTGCATATCAGACCTCTCTTGGCTGTCTAGAAAGAAGGGTGCAAGACACTCTGAAACCCACGTTTTGAGACCAGTGTCAGATGTAATACTTCTCCTTTCGTGACAGGCATGGAGACGGAGTTGCTGTAACTTCCCGTTCTCCTGTACCTTCACTCTCAGTTTGCTAGAGCCCTGGGGCAATAAAATCAGCAGCCTACCCACCATACAATATTTATGACCCGAGGCAGGCACAGATAGAGCAGCACAAGCCTGTGGAGGTTTTCCACTCCTCATACCCTCCCACCAACAAAATTTTCCTCACACAGGAGTCAGGCTCAGAACAGGGAGAAGGAACCAGTGCTGCGCCCTCCCAGTGAACCCCAGCACAACCATGAGCTACCCAGGGCTGGGGCTTGCTGCTACCCTGGTCCCAGAAGCACGTGGCTCCTTTTATCAAAAGACAAGGTGCTTCCCAAGTACGTTGCACATCATAAAGCAAAAGATCCCTTGCCCCCCACAGCAGGAACAGCTGAAGCGGAGTTCAGCAGCATCCCAAATCCTACTGGGTGCTTTCGGCAGGGCAGAAAACAGCACAGCAGTCCTGCCCCTCTGTGAAGAACATGCCCATTTTGTTTTTCAAATGGCAACTGCACTAGATATGGACCTTCGCTAATAAACGTGTACAGAATTCTCATCCATCATTAAGGCTTCCAACAAGAACCTTGGTCTCTCTTTAGCATTTAGTCACAACAATATGGCAGAAGTGGGGCAAGAGGGGGTTAAACTCTCGACAACCTCAAAAAACCAGCTTTTTGCTTTCCAAAGCAAGAACATCTTTGGCAGGGTCCCCATGTGGGAAGTGACATCCTGTCCCCCCTCACTTCCCCCTCTTCTCCCCCTGAACTAAGAACAAAGCACTGTACTGCCCAACATGCTCCTTCACTGGTTTCATCTTGGTCCAAATGCTTCTTGTGTTTCAACTCCTGCCAAAAAGAAATGCATGAAAATAATATAAAAAAAGGCATGTGTGGGGCAGGGGGAGAGGAAGCAGAAAGTGCAGAGGGAAATCATGAAAACTGAATCTCAATTGGATCCCAGTAGTGGAATAAGGAAACAGTGGAGACAGGAGATTTTTCTCTTGTGATATGTCATCTTGGAGCTGAAACCAGTAGGCCCAGAAGAGACAAGACTTTCCCACATGACCCTCTATCTGGGATCAAACTGGGTTTGCTTTACCTTCCCAGTCCACCATATGTCATCCCCACCAGAACCACAAGAGGCATCTTCCTCCAAACAATTCCCTGCCAATCACCACACACATTTTTCACCACTTTCATTGCCATAACCCTCACAGTTTCCCCACCTTGCGCTGAGCTCCCACTGGCAGAAGGCTGGAGTCACACCACATAGCTGGTCTGCCCTTGCTGGCCTTTCTGCCTTCAATACCAAACTCAAAGGCTTGGTCACTGCAAAGCCATAGGGAATCCTAAAGGAAATTAGTCTGGAGGAGATGAATAAGCTGGATGGGACAAACCAAGAGCCCCAGACTGGCTCTGTCTTCCAAAGAGACATCCTCCAGCCAAAAAATTAAAATCCATTTTCTTAAGAATCACATTTGCTTTTAAATGCTTTTTTAGCCAAACAAACAAAAACACCCAGTCCAATTTGGAAAGTCTCTCATAGTTGAACCCAGCGACAAGCAGAAGATGCTTTTTATTCCCTTAGCACAAAAGCTCTTAGTTTCCCCCTCTCGTTCCAGCATTTCCTTGTCAGGGGTGTCAGAGACAGTTCAAGGCCTCCCAGCAGCACAGACAAAACTGGGTATTGCTGCCCTGAGGACAAGTGGCTGGTGGGGCTGCAGGAACTTGGGGAAATCTGGAGAGCCCTGAAGAACTGGGCAGGCTGCCTCTGGAGATGGATGAAGGGTCACCCCTCAAGCATCCCTGCAACAGGCCAGTGTTTCCCTCTGGCACCCGGCTTTCCAAGGTGTGACACTGATGGCAGGCTGCAGAGCTGTGCCATTTTGACTCCCCAGAGCTTCCTTGTGCTACAGCTGGTGCTCTGCAGCATGCTGGAGAGAGGGAGTGATTAACTCCTTCGTTAAGTACCTCATTACTGTTACGTTTTTTAAAAAAGCTGGTTGAAAATGTTTCAGCAAGGCCATAAATAAATGAATACTTTAAGGAAATTTCATACTAGTTGAAAACTTTACCGACTGGTCTAGCCTTTATCAGATAGCATTCTCTCTCCAGTATGCGTAAGGTCCACTTGCTTTTGGTTTCTTTCCTAAAAGGACCAAATCCACTGGATCATCAATACAATTTCAAGATCTCACTGCCTCTACTGTTGGACATGGTTAACATGACCAGAGCAGCAATCCCATACATTTTTTAACCCACCTTATGATCTTTCATTTCCCATGTAAACAGTGATACCACCCTTTAAGGCCTAAGGATCCGAACACTAAAGACATTATCTCTCAGTCCTGGGAGACAGACGACAGGCCACAGCCAACTGGTACTCTCACTGCACTCTTCTGCACATCTCACCAGCTCTCACGTATGCATCCTAGTCAACCGGTCTAAAAAGCAAGTTCAGTAGCAGTGGACAACATTTGAAATTGTCATGTGCCATGACATCTTACCCAAAGTAAGTAAGACACCATCAGCCACCACCTTCTGCTGGCAATCTGAGAAGACAAGCAGTCAATCACTTCTTAAGGCAGTGGCATTTCTCTTCTAGGCTGTCCCTGCCTACCAGTGGCAGACAGAGCCTGCTTGTCAGACTCTGTTCAAAACTCTACTGTTACGTAAATGGCAAATAACATCTTTGGGACAGCTGAGAAGAGGGGCCCTAAGCGCAAGGCTCTGCACATGGTGAAAGGGAAGTGTTTGCCCTCAAAAGATTGTCTTTCTACAGAACTAACCATTCTACCAGGATGGTGCCCATTTAAACTCCCGGTAACCTTGGAAGAGATGGCTCAGAGCTCACAGCCTCCTCACTCAAATGCTAACTCTCTTCTTGCAGCCCAAAAAAGGAAACAAATTCATGATCAAATCACTTCCAGCACTCTTTTTTTTTTCCTAGGCTATTGTTATGTGACTGCATTTGGAAGTAAGGGAGAAAAACAAATACATGATTGCTGGCTGTGTCTGCCCTAGAATATGGGAAGAAAAAAAACCCCACCATCCCACTTCCAAACCCAATCCTTGTTTTTTTCTGTTTAGTCATTTTTGGAGAAACCCATCAGCAGTAAAGAGACCAGACCCCGGCCTCTTTCATAAGCAGCAGAACAGGAGTGAATCTGCTCTCCTTCCATCATCATAAACTGCCCAGTACAAGAAACTCTTACAAGATCCTGACAGTCTGAGTCAAAATTTCTACTTCTTCTCACGTTGCAAACGACTAAGATGTTTTTGTGCTGTGAATTGCTTTATCCATTTAGAAAGTCTTTTTACTGCAAAGCCCATCTTTGCTTGCGAGGTGTTTGCAAGCATTTAACAGAAACCATCAGACCATCTTCTCCAAAGACTCACCCAGCAGTGGTCTGGGGGAACAGAGCAAACCTCTGACATTCGCACACTTGCCTAGCAGTGGAAAGAAGTCTTTAAAACCCTTTGGATTTTCCACAGATCCTTATGTTACTATCCAGGAATGGAATATAAGGAATATTTTGTTCTTTTACAGAGACTCCTTTAAGACCTTAGTTTTAGGTACTCTACAAAGCCACAATAAAAAGACATCCTTCTGCCTCAAGGACATTTATATCTCTAATTGCTTACAGAGACTGTCAACGCTTTCTTTGAGACGGGAAGTCTGATTTAGTGCCATCCCATAGCACTAAATACCCCTAGAAAATACTTTCACTGTTCAGTGCAAAGTCATCCATAAACCAGCTCAGTCAGTACCTACTGTCCAAATTATGTTAAATACTGTCACTTGCTTCAGTTCACAAATGCAATACAAGAACAAGGAGCAACTGGGAAAAGTCAGTTCTGTAAGAATAATACAATCTCAGAATTACCAAGAGGGAAAACACTGCTCATTTTTTAGTCTGGAAAATATCATAAACTCTTATGAGATGTAAAGCACTCCTCAGTTCTGATAAATTAATGCTCCATGACTTTAAGTCCAGCTGCACAGCTGGCACATTCTACCCTGGGATAGGTACAGCAAGCTTTTCCTGTATCATCACATCCACAACACACTGCAGGATTTAAGTCTCTCATGAAAGAGATAAACTATATACACAAACTGCAACAACAGGACAAAAAGCAGCTTCCAGAATTCCCCCTGCAAGCCCAACAGGGAAACAACACTAATTTCCCTGTGCATTTCTCACCAGCTGAAGTCTGTCTGTTCCTCTGCTTTGCTCTGCCGACAATAAACATCTGTCAGGAGCGTCCTTCCCCGTGCAAGAAAGGAATACATCCATCACAGCCTCTAGGGCTTTGTATCCCTGCAAAGTCCCTGGAGAGCCTCCACACTGTAAAAGCCACGGATAAAACTTTGCTGGTCACATAAAAGAAGAGACTATTTTTGTACCTTCCAATCAGTTACAGAGACCTTCAGAAAAAAAAGACACAAGGAGCCTCTAGCAGAGGTCTACCCCAGATGTGTCTTCCTAAGGAAATTCACTTTAGGGTCTTCCTTCCCAATCCTTATTTAGCACTGGTTTTTACTCATAGATTTCTTCAGCAGAAAGCTCTAGAAGCTCAAGGTGGCAGGTTCCCAGATACAGCTGCCAATCTGTGGCTCATTAGCAGCTCACTGAGGCTTTTTGGCCTGGTGCCTACACGCCCCTTGCACATGCTGGCACCTCAGTGCTTTCCATGTCTGCCAGCCCCATGGAGCTGCTTCTCTGGCTGCCTGTAAGGAGACAGGTCAACACAAAACCCTCCCAGTTTTCAAAACACTGTGAGATCAGAAACATTGGCGGAGACTTGAAAACTTTGTCTTTGAACCCCCGAGTCCTGATCCACCAGCCAGCAGGAAAGAAGGGCAGGAGAGACATGGCTCTCCCTTGAAACATGGTATTTCTCCAGAATAACCTCTGGGGAAGCAGCAACCCTGCCCAGGCAAGGGCTCTCCAAACCCGCTCTGACACGCCGGTACCCCGCACTCACCTCAGGTTGGCGAGGGCTGGGAGCACCTCTCTGGCAACAGCTCTCTGGCAGCAGGCTGGTGCCTGGGGAGGCACCCCTAGTTGTTCCTTATCAGCCTTTCCCAAAACAAGTAAGGACAGGAGCACCCAGGATGTGGCCCAACAAGCCTTTCTCAGCCCAAGCAACTGTTGTTGGTGGCACAGAGACCTCAGGCATAGAGGTTATTAAAAGACAGAAAATGGGGATTGGAGAGTGCTTGGTGGCAGCTCCTGTGCCCTCTGGGATGCAGCACAAACACTGGGAAGAGGGGCACACTGGCAGCCTTACCTGCAATCTCATTCTTCCTCACAATTGTGGGGTCTTAAAAAAAAACCCTTTTCAGCAAAACTGAGAAGGATGTGCATGCCACAAGAGACAATGAGATTGTTTTCCCTAAGCACAAAGAGGGATGTGCAGAACAAATCCATTATGGGACACCATCTCTATCCCAGACCAGGCCTAATTCAGCTGGCTAAAAACAAAGGCAACTGTTGTGTTGTCTTCTACGCACAAGGAGTAATCTCAGACCAAGAGAGAAGAAAAAGCCACAACCACATCCAGCATCTCCCACCACGCATCCACTCCCAAGGCACCTGACTAAGCCAGGGAGAAGGTTAAGGGCCCAAACACCTCATCTAAGAGCTCTTCTGTAATTAGATTATTCAGCTTGTATAGGGCACTTGCAAATTGGAGGAGTCCTGCTTCAGATAGAGCAGGGAGTCATCTTTTCATCCAGCAACAAGGAGCCCTTGGCAACACAGTTCCATTAAAAACAACAAATTTCAAAGCATTCCTTCAAGCTAAACACCTCCAGCTGAAGTTCAGGCTGTTATTCAGACAGCAGCAGGGCATGGTCACAGGCAGCCCCCCAAGTGAGTTTGCCTAAAGCTTTTTATGATCATAACAAGTGCTAGAAGAGGATGCAGATGCATTCCCACCTGCTCCCCAAAAAAGTGCTGTAGGTCAGGCAGTAAAGGAGGGGTAAAGGATCCTGCCTAGGTTTCACCAAAGCAATCTTACCCTCTTAATTCCCAGTTACCTCAAGAAGCCAAGTTTGGCACATGTCCTGCCAGTGGTGCCCACAGAGCTGGCCTATCTGTGCCTGCGGGGATCAGGTTACCATTCAGGTACCCTTGTGTGTCCCCAACACTCTAGAGAAGAACAGCTCTTTGTAATCTTACTGCTCCTCCCTCCAGCATGAGGCACCTCTGTGCTCACTACTGAGAGGTGAGCAGAAACCTCTTAGATCTGGGCCTCAAGGAAAGCCAAGGACTTGCCCTTAGCAGCATCTGTTAAGCGTTTATCCTTTGCTTGTACACTGAAAGTCAGTGCCTGCAGAGCAGGAAGAGCACAGTCCCAGACCGCTTCTGAGATAGAAGGCCATAATATTTGAGTGATAAGATTCTTTTACTTGAGATTGCATGCTGCAAGCAAAACACCTCTTCTTTCTTCTACCTGACAGAAGAGAATTCAAGTCATAACTGGCTCCTTTCCTTCCCTGTCAGCCACAAGATCTCACTTTCTACTTGCTGCTCCCCCAGCACCCCAGCACATCTGCTCATTTACTTTCTGAAGACAGTTAGCACAAGACCAGCTGCCCGTCCCAGGTCAAGGCATGATACAGCAGAAAGATGCAACAACACCTGCAGTACTAAGTGCCCCATTTGGGCTACCACTTACTGGAGCACAGGAAGCCACATCACTCTTTATTGATGTGAGCTGAGGACTAAGAAGATGAGATGCTGCCATAGACAACTCTCAGTTCCGTGGCAGCCAACTCCTAGTCAAGCACTAGCAATCTTTGACCTCCTCTTCTGAAGGGGACTGGGCATCAGTCAACACAAGGTCTCCAGTATGCTCCAGTCCTGATGATCTGAGTCACTCCAAGGCACAGATGTCCTTTTTCATGTTCTGTCTGTAGCTCCTGTTCTGCATTTGTCTTGTTTTGAACCAGATGTATGAATTGTCCCCCAGTACAAGTCAATGTGGTATCTAACATCGCCAGGTCCCAGCCTTGGTTAAAACTTGGACACACACCACTGCAACACAAACATAATTCAGGTTTTGAAATGCAGTGGTGGGGGAAGATGGTGCGGCAGGCCTTTCTCAGACCTTCATCCAGAGATTAACATGAAACCTCTACTTATCTTCAGTGCTGGAGCTATGCAAAGGCTGGGTTTTGCTCACATTTCTGTGGCTTGCTTGTTTGCTTGGTCACTAGTATGGGAAATTTTTTTAAGGTGGTTCTTTGAAGTGGCTCAGAGGCTAGGGGATGTCCAAAGCTGTCCCAGGGGAGCTAGATTATAGGGTAGAGTGAGTGCAAGTCAGGCATCAACAATAAACACAGCTTGCCACTTGGCTCTTCAGGATGTTGTTTTCTTTGTGCTTCTTTTACCTCCTACCCAAATCTGCACTCCAGGCAACAGTGAGGAAAGCTGGACAGTTGTACACTTAGCAAGTAGCTCTGCCTAGCTTGCTGCACAATGTAAACAGGTGACCCTTGCTCCTACAAAAAGATAACAGGCTTCAGGACACCATTAGCAGGATCCCACAGCCTCTGTTGTGTATCTGCGTGCCAAGCAAGCACAGCTAACTCTCACTAGTAGACTGATGCTTGTCTTACGAGATACAGGGTTGCCTTGTCTTGCTGTTGCCATGTAAACTGTACTGCTCTTCCCTGAAGCTTCCCCAAATAAGCAACACACCTCCCTGCCAAGAGATGTCCAAACACCGACCCAGACCACAGCAGCTCCTAATCTGTAAAGAGGTACTGACCTCCCTTTTTCAGCATCTATCATCCAGCTAATGGACTGAGGATTCACTGAGCATGGCTGACAACAACCCCAAGGCCTCCTCCCTCTCTGCTGGCTGAAGAGTCATCTCTGATGGGGCCTGGAGCTAGAGTGCCAATGTGATATTCTTGCAACATTCATGGCAGCTCTGGCATCCAGAGTAGCAGGGTCCTCAAAGCTACTAGTCCTCATACTGCCTTGGGTTCTTTCTCCACAGCATTAGAGAAGTGTAGACACACAAGCTGGCATATAACCAGGAGCTCTGTTCTGTTCCCTTCAAGCCAGCCCCAGATATCCCAAGAGCAACATTCAAGTGATGAAACAGTGATGAAACAGTGATGACTGATGCATCCAGAGTTACTGGCATGCCTCTCTGTGAAGGCCTCCATACTACAGCTTCTCATAGTCCTGTCTCACCCTACAAGCCATCAGCCCCAGAGACAACTGATGGCTACAAGCCAGATACCTTGCTTGGCCAGCTGAAGAGTAGGGAATACTACACAGGAACTCAAAAGCCAGTAGAAGACAAGCCCTCCTCCTGCCAGTGTCCCACAGCTCTGCTGTGGCCTACCATGCTGCAAGGCTCCAAAAAAATCCAGTGGATTCAGACCCCATTAGAGCTGGATAATCAGTCCATCTTACTCTCCTTGTGCCCAGGTACCTCTGGTTTAGAAGCTGTACCTAACTGCCTGCAAGCAGCCATGCTGCAAACAGAGTCCACTTCCATGCACAAGTATGTGCTCAGGACTAATCTGGGCAGCTGTTACACTGGTGACAGTGGGACAGTCCCATAAAACCACTAAGCATGACCTTATACTTAAAAGCAAGGGGAGAGCTGTTTGGTCTCTCAGTGCACAAGTCTCAATGACTCTCTATCACATCATTAAAGTCACACCAGGTGTTTCTGAAAAATCCCACCCAGTATGCCTTTGAAAACATGTCTTGATTCTGGCACTCAAACCCATCCCTTCCATCTGACATTGCTTGGGTTGGTTAAACAAGCAGCTTTCTTCTGGAGGAAAAAAATTACAGATCACATTCCCATTGCCATTTGGAGGGCCCAGAGGAATCTCTCACTGACAGAAAGAGGCTCTGAAGAAGCAGAGCCAGCTAGTCCTTTTTGCCACCCACAGCCAAGGAATGCACAAGTAAGCACCATCTCCCTGCCCCAGACAGGTCTGCCATCCAGTGGAGGGGCAGAACAAGGAGAAAGCCCTCCAAGTCAGCTACAACTCAGGGAGCATCCTGGGACAGAGGCATTAGATGAAGTAAATTATTCTTCACCATCCAGAATACTATTGGCTTCCCAATAATTGTCTGTTTGTGTGCGTGCATGCACAAGTACCCTCGCTCCACAGCCTCTGTCAATGCATTCCCAGCACTGTGACTCTCTGGGGACAAGGCCTATATTTATATTCAATCTCGCCTTTGGATCTCAAACACTAAGGTTTCAGATTTTGTTTAAAAAACATTTTCTCTGGCAACTGGACTGGTAATGGATTTGATGTTTTTTTGCTCTTGCCTCCTCCCTACCTTTAAAAGCTTGGCACTAAAGGGCTGCTTTGAAGATAAAGCCAAATTTGCAATTTAAGGGAAGGAACTTCATAAAGCTAGACGCTAAGGGATGGAGAGGAGGAGGGGGTTAAAAAACCCCCTCAACCCCTGAGCCACTTTGCCTGTTGAGATGTACACTGTACAGTACAGAGGACTACAATGGCCTCTCTGTACCTCCACTGGCTGGAGCCATAAATTCGCTGCAGCTGCAGCTCTACTACCTGTACTAGACTCCCCAAGGACCACGCTCAGAGAGGGGCTTCTCTCTAGCCACACACCCAGACTACCCTCCAAACCTAAATCATCACGCAGCCTTTACAGTGCCCATACCCACCTGGCACACAGGGGTGAACATTCCCAGAGGCAACTGCAGGGCTGCCAATTCCTCAGGAGGCTCTCTGCTGAACCCACAGGTTTTCAGGAGCCAGCAAACCTACAGCTCTTGCTCGATCTCCAGCAGCCTTACACTCAACACCACAAGAAGGCAGGGAAGGGACACTTCAGGTTTTGCAGGTGGAGAGCTGAGGTGAAGAGCCACCTGCCCCAACCTGGAGGGAAATCTGCAGTGTGGAGGAGATCCAAACACAGTTCTCCTCACATCCCATGCTTGCACCCTAAAACACTGGTATCACTAAGTCAGGTACAGAGATGCTGTTGGAGGAAGCTGCATTTTGCATGTGAAGGCTGCATTCTGGGCCTGTGTATCCATATTTAAGGTTTATTTCTCAAAGACTACCTCAGTAGGTTTGCACCACCACACCAAGCTCAACGCAGTGATTCACAAGACTCCACCACTCTTTTTACTCGTTAGAGGACAAATGTAAAAATACCTCATTTTGGTACTTGAAAGCTGACAATACAGTTCCACCAGGGCTCTTTACACCCTTTTCCCTTCCACTCTCACGACTGAAAGAACAGCTGAAGGGCTCAATGTGCAGTCTTCAGGCACACAGGCTTGTTTAGACTCGCTGACACTGCAACCAATGAATGCATCCTTGCATTTGGCAGAGCCCCAGGACTGTGACTCTGCACAGGAGGATGACCTGCTGGCTAATTACTTTATTAGAGTGGACCCTGGAGAGTCAGAATGGCACTGCCACCAGAGGGCTCAGAGTGAAAGGCTTACTGACTGTGCTGGGCACAGGAGTTAATGAAAAATGACCAGATTCCAAAACACCATCTGGCTTTCACACAGGTATATAGTCACCACAGCCCAAAACCTCTGTGAACTTGACAACAGTGGGTTTTCACAGGGGCAGTGCACTGCGGTGTGGTTTGGACTCTGCCCAGTAAGCCTCCGACATGCAGCACCAGCACAAGGTGCAGTCACTACCCTCAAATCTTAAGAGCTGCTCAGGAAAGGGTTTCGGCCACAGAGGAGGCAGCCTCCTCAGAGCAGCTGAGCAGAAAGCAAGGGTAAAGTTTGGCTCTCACCTCTCCACTGGCACACTGCCCATAAGGGGAGCGAAGAAGCTCAAGCACGTCCCACACGCTCCCTGAAGCACATTTCCCTCCATCGATCCCACGAGAGCCAAAATAAATTGGCACTGCCTCTTAGACTCCTACAACACACAACGGCAGCCCCTGAGAGCCCCTTCCAGGCACCCTGTCTGTGCTGGGCCAGATGCTCCACTCACAGCCTCCTGAGGCACAGCTGAGCCTCCCATCCCACCGGTACTTCTGCAGGGAAAAAGAGAGGCCATTTTAATAAAAAGAGCATGCAACATCCTCAGGGAAGGGATCTGTTGTTCCCTGTTTATGCAGGGAGCCCCTGAGCTGCTGCCTACAGCAGTTGTGCCACTGTGTAAGCATCAAGCATGTTTACCCCTGCAACTGATACTTTTCTGCTCTCTTCAGCTGACTCACTTCCACTGCACCCATGCTCATTCAGCTGCAGCTTCCCACAGAGCTGTGTTGCTGGAGTACTCACTCTTGTGAGGAACAGACTTCAAAAACTCTGACGGTCAGCCAGTGAAGCACCAGAAACAGTGCTGTATGACTCAGAACCCAGAGGAACTAAACCAAATATAAGGAAATAAAAAAAGGAGACCTTTGCAATCTTTTTTGTTGAACAGTCACCCAAAGAACACGTAGGAAACTGGAAGATGATAGTCACTTCAGCAATTCGTTTAGTAATCATTTGCCTCAAACTGTTCTCATGGCCTAGGAACTGGAATACATAACAACCTCTCAAGCTAAGACTCCCCACAAGAGCATCAAAATACACAGCAGCAGGTTCTTCCCTCAGGATGTTTTCAGTTTAACCAGGAACAGGAAGCCTCCAAAGATTCTGCAAGAGCGGTTTTTCCTTGTGGGATATCCCATCCTAGCTGTAGACTTCACGCTGCAAAGCCCAGGAGGTAACAGTTTACACCAAGGTATTTAAGAGGCTGGGTCCATACAGTGCTGGCGATGACATATATCAGGCCATCTTCGAGCACTGCCAGGAAGTTGTGCCTTGCACCTCTAAAGCAAGCGGCAGCAGGCATTAAGACCAACAATTCACCATTACTTACTGCCAAGGAAACTGTTAATCTGGAGTTTCCCTTGCTGACTGCTGCTGTTATTTCTTACAGGCTGAACAACTAAACTGAGACTAAGTGAGCCTGAGGTCTCTGAAAACCCACCACGGGCCAACCTGAGCTATATCAATTGTCACAGTCCCCAGTGCAGTCTTCACTGCTAGTGCTCCCCAGCTTTACAATGCCCACAAGGGGGTGTCTGGGGAGGCAGCCTATCTTTGCTTTGGGAGCAATTTGGAATGCACAGAGATGCCTCTCTGGCCCTGCAGCAGTCTGGTGAAGGATCAGAACAATGCAGCAGGTCCTCTTTAATCATAGAACAGCTTTGGCTGGAAGAGACCTTCAAGGTCATTGAGTCAAACCTTCTCCTAGTCCTACCTTCACCACTAAACCATGTCCTTCAATGCAACACCTACCCTTCTCTTAAACACCTCCAGGTGTGGTGACTCAACCACCACCCTGGGCAGGATGTTCCAACAGCTGACAACCCTTTCAGTAACAAAATCCCTCTTAACATCCAACCTGGAGAGACATGAGAGTGGGTGACGGTCAGCTGGTTAGAATCAACATTGAAGGCAAAATCTGCTTCATGATATCCCTCACCCTGTCTGCACAAGGTTTAGTTCTGTTTTCTGCATGGGGAAAACCAAGGCACTGAGCTGGAAAGACCTGGAGAGTGCCTTTCCTGCTCTATCACCCATCTTCCCTCCCACAACCCAGGTGGAAGAAGTAATAGTTTGCTGTGCAGGTTACTAATCTGCCAGGTGTCTGTGCTTCTGAGGACCCGTGATTTAATCAGAGGCCATGAAGCACTGGCAAGTAGACTTGGTGGTGTTTCAGTCAAGTGTAATCATTCAGTAATACTGACAAAGTAGGAAAACGTGCATCAGCCTGAAACAGATCAGTTTTCTTAACTCGGGAAAGGAAGTTTTCCCTCTGCTTCACTAGGGAGGATGGGAATGAAGAGGGCTGTTCACAGCTCCACTTGCAGTGCTCCTTACTCAGCAGCAGGATCCAGCTGGCCCCAAAGGGCAAATTCTGCTGGTCAGGTAAAAGGAGCTGTACCAGCATCCTGACAGCACTGCCAGGCTGCCAGCTTGCTACTAAAGGCTTGGAGGGGTCTGTCGCTGTTACTTTTGAGGATGCAACAGAATTTCAATGACTGAGGGGGACTGGGCAATGATTCACTTGTCCTTCAACAAAGCAAAACTCCAGGCCAGCAGTCCTGCACCCAAAGGGCTGGAAGAACCTCTGCAAACTCCTGGCACTGGGTTTCGATTCAATTTTAAGGATGTCTTGCACTGTGCTCCTATATTCTGTCAGTGCAAGGCACAGAAAACATGTATTTCCTAGATTAGGGACACAGAGCACCCACAAGACTTACAGGCCAGTACGTAGCACACACTTAGGATACTTCTCTCTGCATCAAGCAGAGAAGTATGTGGATTCAGCTACTTGTACTGAACTACCTTTCAAAGAAAGGTCCTGTAGGTGTGTATGTATATGAGAGAGGGAAAAAGCAGAACTTGCCTTTAAAATCTGAACAAGAATCTTGTGAACCCTTCAGATGAACCTACCACGTTTTCCCCAGAAGGCACTATACCAGCAGGGAAGACACAGGCACTGTATCTAACTTGAGCCCTTGCAGCAAACACCTACTGGGACCTTGTCTGTGTTGTACATCAAGGATGAGACCCTGTAACTGCATCTAGAGGGGAGCATTAAGAAAAGTACACGGAACAAGACTCGATTAATTTCTAGTCAGAGAATATCCAGCACCAGCAGAGAGCTCACAGCTCGCCCTAACTGTACTATCTACCTTAGAAGATCCTGAAAGACTCCTATTAGCATGGCAAGTTATTTCACCTTCATTACTTTAGGTCACTTAAGTAAATAGAACAAATCTTCACTGCAAACCCACGACGGGTTTCTGCTGAAAGACTTCCACAAGTCATAAACCTCAATATCCATCTCATTAAATAGAAGTGTCTGCATGTATGTGTGTGTATATGCATAAACATGTAAGAACCCTCCTCTAATGCTGAGGCAGTCAGGTGTTTTTAAGAAAGCCAAGATAAAATCCTACTTACAAAACACCCATGTTCTTCTAATGTTTTCTACAGTAGTTTTTTAGCCCATGGGAAAAGAGAATTGAATGACGGACTGCAAACAAGTGTATGAAAAAGACATCATGGTAGCAAAGCAGAAATTAAGAGATCTTGGCACCAAGTAAAACAAGCAATATAAGACTTGATGGGAATTAGGCACGAAGTGTGTGTGGAATCTTGTTATCCCGCTCACATAATACTGTGGAGAGGTCAAGAGAGTTTCTTGAAAACAAACAGGGACAAAATTCCCCCTTTAATAGACCTGAACTGCCTTACCCACAATGCCAGTGAAATAACACTTGGGGTACCAGAATTAGTTGAGTAAGTGCCAAAGACGCAAGATTTTCCTTAGATACCTTTTCCCAGCTGTAAGTACTGGTTAAAATCTAGCATTATTTTTCAAAGTAAGACTGTCTTCAGAGCACCTTACAAAGTCTCATTTGGACACGGCCACAGTGCAACTTCAGCATCCCACTTTCTCCCCAGCACATTTTCTATTTACAGTCACCATCCAGAGGACCTGCCCAAGTTGCAGTCCAAGCAGCAAGGTGGGGGTGTACAAATCCTACAGCATCCCACCCCCGAGAAGAAACTTCCTTCCCCAACCCAAACTGCCTCTCATCTTTGCACCAGACCTAAAAAGTCTATGGCTGCACGAGAAGAGGGCAAAAACTTTTCTTGCGAATTACCAATCCCTGGTTTTCTTTGCAGCAGCAGCACTACCCCCTTCCCTGGGCTCGAAGCAAAACGCCTTCACAGTATCTACGGGAGCCGGGAGCTGCCTGCAAACTCCTATCAGCTTCTGACAAGAGCTGGAGCAACAGAGGATGAATCCGGGGTTTATTTTCCACATCCTCTCCCCCTTCTTCTCGCCACCGTATACTGTTCCTCCTCGACTAGCCATCAGCAAGCACAGGGCAATGTCGCGGACCAAGGTTTTGGCTAAGTTTGAGGCAAGCAGCGAGCATGGTAATGTGTGTGCATGCACTGGGCCCTCCATTAACACCGACCGAGGTGGAAGAGCTAAAGGGAACCGGCCGAACACCCCCCCAACTCACCTGCCTAAGTGAAAACAAGTCTCGTACCGGTGGGCACCACTGGGTCTCTACTCTTCCCTTGTCGCGTGTCCCACGTCCCTACTCAGAACCCACACTACATCCCCACACCAACTTCCCAAACTCCGGCACAAAGATTGGCCACCGCTGTCGGCCCGAGACGAGTGCAGAGCCCTTGGCCCTGCCACTCGCCGCCACAGCCGCTGCGCCGGCCCCATCGCACGGGCCCCCGCGCTTCACTCACCGCGGTCTCCAGTGAAGCAGGCGGGGGGAACACAAAGATGCCCCAAACGGAGGGAAGCAACAAAGAGGCTTAACTCCAGGAGCTGGGAACTTCCAGGCCGGATCTGCGGGGAATTCAGCACACACACACAGAGAGAAAGAAAAGGAGGGGGAAACAAGGAAGAAAAGCGGGGGAAAGCCTGGGATTCTGGTGGGGAAAGGGGAGGTTGTTCTGGGAGTACTGGTTGTGTGTTTTCTGCGGGTTGATGGGGGACCGCGCAAGGCTCAGGCGCGGCGGGAGGAGGAGGAGGAGGAGGAGGAGAAGAAGGAGGAGGGAAGAGGCGCCGGGATGCGGGAAGCCAGACCCTCCATACGGGAGACGGCTTTNGTTTGTTTTCTGCGGGTTGAGGGGGGACCGCGCAAGGCTCAGGCGCGGCGGGAGGAGGAGGAGGAGGAGGAGAAGGAGGAGGAGGGAAGAGGCGCCGGGATGCGGGAAGCCAGACCCTCCATACGGGAGACGGCTTTTGGATGACTGAACTCCCAAACAATTCCCTGCTCCTGCTACTCCTGCCCCAGAGCCTCCCTCTCCCCTCCCCCTGAGGAGGAGGGGAGAGGAGGAGGAGGAGGAGCCAGAGGAGGAAGAAAACGCCAAATAAAATCTCTTCCCCAAAAATCCACGCAGGGACTGACCTCTGTCCCCTGTCCGTTTCCGTCCTCCCGTCGCATAGTCCCAACCGGCATCGCTGCACCGGCACCGGCACCGGCGGGGCCGCTCCCGTCGGCCGTGGGAGGCGGGAAAGTTGGGCCGAAAAGTTGAACCCGTGAGGGAACCGGGGCGGGGGCAGGGTACCCCAGCCCTGGGTAGGTGGATGGAGGAGCAGTGGCAGACCTCACCGGCTGGAGGGGCCGGGCTGGAGGGCTAGAGACCCTCCGGTGCTGCAGAGCCGGCGGCCTTCGCGCCTCTGCTATGAACCCGGGCGGTGCTGGTCACGGTGATGAAACTCAGCAGTCGCTAATTGAAATTAAGTGGTCTGCAGGTAAATATCGGCTTGCGGCAGAGCACGTGGAAGCCTTTTCCTGGGAGGTAGCAAGCTCAGGGAGTTGCAAAGAAATTATTCCAACCACCTGTTGAGCTTCCCAGCCAATGTATGCCTGTACCAACAGTGCTACCTCAGTCCCTATGTTGCCAGACACATGTTGGAAGCATGCATGAACAAGTGAGGACACATGAAAGAACACGTAAAAACAGCCATACATGAGTGCCACCACCTGTGGCCAGCTTAGGCTCCTGCCTTCCTCCAGGCTCTGCTGGTGGCAACACTGCTGAGTGGGACTAGGCAAGTTCCATCATCCCCTATGGGCCTCAGATTTCCCTGCTGAGCATCTGAACTGCAGGCATTTGCTAACTGCCTCACAGGCAGAACCAATGCTTGTGAGGGAATAGTTCTGTGAGGTGCATTCTCTGCCTGGCACCGCTTACAGGTTTGTTCCCTCCAGGAGAGAGTTCCCATCATCACTGGGCTGTTGCAGGTCCCAGGACAGACCATCTGAGGACATAAAGACACCCAATCCAAACACAAAAGCAGCAATGAAAGATTCATAGAATCACAGAGTCATTTGTGTTGGAAAAGACCTTTAAGATCATCATGTCCAACCATATACCCTACTCTACTAAGTCCACTATTAGACCCAGCACTAAACCATGTTCCCTACCACCACATCTATGTGGCTTTTAAACGTGACCAGGGATGACAACTCAAGGAAGAAGAGAGATGAGGTTGGTTTGTTTCAAGGTGCAGTTTTCCCTCAAGGCATAAAGGTGGGGGGAAAAGGTGAAGTGTTTTGCTTAATGAAGCCAATTTCTTCTCAGGGAGGTCCCATAATCCAAGTATGCATGATTTTAGTCATCTGATTTCAAGGAAGGTGACTGACTACTCAACTCAGAAATGCAGCTTCTCTGGAGGTGAGCAAAACTGAACAGGATGGAAAGGACCTTTTCTTTCAGCCATCCCTTGTGGTAAGTGCTTGCTCTCAGGGAAGTTGTGTCAGACATCTTAAGAAAAAGAAAAGACACCACTCTCTGGAATTAAACCAAACCAGCTCCTGCTCAATGCTTTCCCCCACCACAGAGGTTGAATACATGCCCAGAGGTGCAGGGAAACCCTCTGTCTTTCAAAGCCCTTCAATAAAGACTAGATCAAAACAGCTCTGCTGTCACTGAAAGGTCAGGATCATAGAATCATAGAATGTTCCAGGCTGGAAGAGATCTTCAGAGGTCATCTAGTCCAACCTCCCTGCACAAGCAGGGACATCTCTACCTAGGTCGGTTTGCTCAGAGCCTCACAGTGCCTCCAGGGATGGGGCCCCCACCACCTCCTCAGGCAGCCCATTCCAGCCATCAACCACACTGCAAACTTTTTTCTACTCTCCATCCTAAATCTCTCCTTTCCCAGCTTGAACCCACTGCTCCTTGTCCTATCCATACAAACCCTTTGCAATAGACTTCCCCCTGCCTTCATGCAGGCCCCCCTCAGGTACTTGGAAGGTCACAAGGAGGCCCCCCTGGAGATAGGGAAGGCCCCCAGAGATAGGATAGGTTTCTCGCATCTTTGTGATGCACGGCACAAAAATAAATGTGATTTGTTGTTTCTAGATGTGAAGACCTTCAGTCAGAGAAGAATGTGAGAGTTAGTTTCTTATCCTCATCATTAGGTTTCAGAATTTCAGTGCTTAGTGGTACTGTAGGAGAGGGCTGTGCTCTTGGACTACCCATTTCTCACACGTTATGACAATTCGAAGCATTTGGGGTTTTTTCACATTTGGGTTTGGGTTTCTTATTTCCTTGGTTTATGACAGGGGTACTGAAAATGTCAACACTTCTTTTCTGCAGGGTTTCTCAAATTCCAAGGGAATATGTATTGATGGCTCTTCAAATCACATTTGAATGAGTAGTCTTATCAGGATGAACACAAACTTCCTCCCTCTAAAATGTTAATGTTGCTGTCTAATTATCCTTTAAAGCACTCTCTCTCAGATTTCCAAATTTTCCCTTACACTGCTCAGTAAGAAAGTCCTCAGGTGCTAAATCCGTATGTAGACACCTCACTAAGTGAACTACATTTCAGAAGTGCTGAGACCTCTAGCACCTGCCTCATCTGAACAGCAGTGGTTTCCTAATTTAAAGCACTCATAAACTGTTCTAAATTACAACAGGAATTGAATTTGCTCTGACTAGTCTTAGGCTTCCTGAGGTTGGAAGAAAGGAGTGAGGGAGTGCAGTTAGTACTACCTTGTGAAAAGATGTGCTCCAGGGCTTGTTTTATGCTAAGGGGAAAAAATTGCAGCCCAGCAGGCTGCATTCCCTGTTTATTCCCAGTGAGGAGGAAACATGAGGTGCCACGCTGCTCTTCCCACCTGCCTCACTTGTTAACGCTGGAATAAATGCCTTGGGGATGAAGCAAGATGCTGATTCACATGGCCTCATCCCCACAGCATCGCCAGACAAGGCAGCAGCAGTCCTGCTTGCAGGCAATTGCCCTGTTACCGTACTGGAGATGCTGGCTCTAGGCTGGCACTCATTTATTTCAAATTACCCACCAGAACAGACTTGTGGGTGCCACTGTCCTGGCCGAAGCTTGAAGTAATGAGAATGCCCAAGCCCCCTAAATTAGCCATTCCTTGAGGCATTAGGAAGATTTTACCATGGGCATTGTCCAGGCACAGGCTGCGGCTGGGGAGGCACCTGTCCCCTTGGGAGGTGCCAGAGCCTCCCTGACCCTGAGTTTCTGGCTTGCCTGGATCAGCCCCATCCTTCTCCGATCCCAAGCAAAATTCTCACTGCTGCTGCTGTTGGATGCAAAGGCTCCTTCTTGGGGCCACAGAAACTCCAGCTGTTTGATATTGTGTGGAGCAAGGCAGGGGGCATGGAGGGACTCTCCATGAAAGGGCAAGCTCAAAGGAAACCGGACCCTGGCATGTCGGCATGATACTCAGTGGGTAACAGGCTCAGTTAAATTTGCTCATTCAGCCAGCTAAGAGGGAGAGTTTTCTCATCCGTCCTGCTATGTTTAATTCATCCACACATGCCTCCCAATTACTGCAGGAGTAATAAACAGAAAGGGATGTTGGGGGTGGGGTGCATCCAGGCAGGCCCCAGCCCCCGAATGCAAGTGTCCCAAAAACATATGAGCATTGTGACCCCCACACTGCTGGGGTCTGCTGCCCTGGGGAAAGCTCATCTCCATCCCTGGTTCCAAACCCTTCTGAATTTTAGCACAGACTCAGGCTTGGGGTTTTAAAATGGTTTTTAGTTTCCCTTTTCTCCAGAAATACACATGGCAGGAGGCACATGCACAGTGCTTTCAGGTGTCCATGGCGGGTGCCAGGGTGAGGCTAAACTCCCCCTACAAATGAATGTGGCATCCCTGCCTCCATGGAGGCTCCTCTGCAAAAACGGCAAATTGATGGGGGGAACTGGACTACGGAACCAAAGACAAGATGGAGAAAAAGCAAGTTCACAGAGAGGATTCAAAACTGGCTGGGTTTGGTGAAAGGAAGGGTGAGGAGGTGAGGACTAGCTCAGTTGCAGCAGCAGGTTGGTCTGAGAGCAGCAACCATGGTCCAGAGCAAGCAGAAAGTCATCCCTTGTGCAGCAGGGAGGAGAGAGGAAAGACTCGCATTAGGAAGGGACATGAACGGGAAGCCCCTGGTTCAAAGGAGTTTCAGCACGAGTTTTACTTTGTTTACCCTCTTGTAAAGCTATTTGTTACTTCGATAATCCATAGGAAATGGGATCATTTCTCTCTTGGCATGTCAAATTCAATAAACAAATAAACCCTTCTTTGGCTGGTGAGAAGCTTTAGAAAGCAAAGTGTATTTGTACAGGGATTCAGGAACTAAGCATCTTTCAGGAGCAGATTAGGAAAGAAATCAGAGAAACAAAGGGGAAAGGGATTCAGTCATCAAAACTCAGAGAGCCAAATTACAGAGTGGGGTGGGACAGGACAAGAGAAAGGGCTTGTCTATATTAGGAAATGTGTGCTGGTGTAAACTAAACTGACTTGATGTCAGTTTAGTTTAGCCACCAGGGTCCAAGCCAGGGACACAGACGACTTGTAATGAGCTCACCCTGTTGTCAGACAGACATCTCACATGTTTGCTAAGATTTATTTCAGATCATTTGTGTTGTACCTTATGTGCAAATACAAATCAGTGCTAGGGGTATTGTGAAATAAAATAAATCTTAGTGGCCTGGTGCTAGCTCTGCCTTCTGTCAGAGAGGGGCTGGCAACAGGGTGGGTTTACTGCTACAATTTCTACTTCAGAAACGGTAAAAACAATATTAAAAAAAAGCATAACCCTGCGAAGATCCAGTCTTTTGTGCAGTGATGGCTGTATTGGTTTAAAACTTGTCTATGCTCTGATCTGTGTGTCTATAGGGGCTGCAGAACTGCTGTTCTGCTTGTAGTTGGTTCATTTGCGGGAAATCAGCGGCTCCCAGGTCTATTAGATGGTCCAGTTAATGTCCATTTGTTTCCTTGTCACAAAACGTTCAGGAATCAGCAGTCAGAGGGATTCTTTTGTGTTTGGGGGCTGTTTTGCAATGTCAGTCAATATTCTGTGTGGAGAACAGAGTCTTTAAGAATAGGTTCTGTTAATTAGAAATTATCAAATGCAGTGGGTAAAAGCTTTTGCTTGAGTAAAAAGCTCAGACCCCTAAATAAAGAATGTTTTCCCTCTCTATGATCCTGCTTTCTTCCCTCAGAACTTAGCATCAACTCTTCTGGAGTTAAAACCTTCTCATGCAGTGAAAACTAATGCAGACACATCTGTGATCATCACAGCACACACATCAACCTGTGATGAAGTCCTGAGACTGG
Organism: Upupa epops; assembly: GCA_013397515.1. NCBI lineage: Eukaryota > Metazoa > Chordata > Aves > Bucerotiformes > Upupidae > Upupa > Upupa epops. The sequence continues at coordinate 90,758 of VZRI01002007.1, forward strand.
ACGCAACGGCACCATGACCTGCTTCTTACTTTAAGAGGTAGTACTCCTGCCTTTGGTTTCTACATGTCGGTGATGTGTTAGCATATGTACTCACATGATGTGTATGCGCACATCTGCAACATCTGCAGCTCATGGAAAACGGGGTGTGTTCATACCTTCAGCCAGGAATCATGGCAGGGAGTATGAGGGGTTTGTGCATGACCGCTTTAAGTGGCTTTTACTGATCTTCTCCTCTGCTACCCATTTCTGAACCTGCAGAGGTTTGCTAGAAAAAGCAGTTCATTTCTTTTTATGTTAGATGAACCACTTCTTTCTTCTGTGAAAACTCTGCATTGAAGCCTGGTGCAACAGGAGTCAATGGAGGTTTTATTCCCATCAGTGCAGACCGGAGTGGGTTTAGGATTTTACACTTCTTGCTGATTCCCTTAATCTAAAATAAGCTATTGGGGCTTTACAGAAATCAACAGTCAAGGTAGGTAGGTATCTTAAAGGTGTTTCAGGTTAATGCTGAAGGCTGAAAGGTTCCCTTTAGCAGTCCTGGAGTAATTACACCCATGTGAAATAGCTACCTGTCATGTCTATCATCAACAAGGGAGCTTACCTTTTAAGGCATGCAGATCTCCCTTTACATGACATTCTCTCTTTGTTGTAGTCCATTTATTCAAGTATTAGTTAGCTATAATCTCTCCTCCTTCACCATTTCCCCACACACCTGTTGCTTTTCCTTCTTCCTTCTCTTTTTTTTTTCATAGCTTGTGCCTGCTTCTTCCTCCATCACCTGAGACACCTCTCAAGCAAGTCCTCAACTTCAGTAAGTGAAAAAGCTGGGGATCCCCAGTCTCCCTGGCCCCCACTAGCCCTGCATCTGTCCCCATGCCCCCTCACCCTGCCCATGGCCCACATCCTGAGCATGAAAGCCGGCCGGATTAATCCGGCACAGAGCACATTGTGTGTGAGTCATGACAGGCTCACTAAAGCGTGCAGTGCTGATAAAAGGCAGCTCTGATGGGCTCTGTCAGGGATCCCAGAGAAACAGCGTGGAAAAAATCTGCTAACCCACATCCCAGCCTGGCAGCCGGAGCCTGGAGACAGCCGGGCACCAAGGGGAGGAAGCACAGGGAAGCAACCGTGGCATGGGCAGGTCCCACTGCATGCCCAGCTTGTGGGGAAACCCGGCCATGGGCAATAGCTGGTGCTTCCTGGGGTCCTGGGGTCAGACAAGAGCTCATGGGGTCAAAGGAATGCTGGTGCAAGCCCCAGGTCCCATGGCTTCACCCAGGGATAACCCCTTCACCCTAGAGGGACCAGGTGACCAGAGGACATTCCTGGTCTCCCAAACAATGTCAGAAGTGTCACCTTTCCTAAACCTACCTTCTCCAGCTATGCCCCAGCAGCTAGCCCAACTGGGGAACCTTGCAGGAGACACTCCCCTAAGATACGGCTGCTCCTTGCTGCATTCCTGTTTAATTTGGAGACCCCAGCCTCTCAAAGGAACATTATTTTAGCAACCTGCAATGTCCCTATTTTGTTTGTTACTTCTAGCACGATCCTCTGATGTCACCCTCAGTAATATCTCCAACTCTCCAATATTAAGCCTTGCAGACACCAGCTTTCTGAACTTTTTTCTCCTTCTGGTCAGTCTGGCTACGTATTGTCTATCTGCAGTACCCTTCTAATTCTCTCCTCTCTACTTTTTAAGGTTGTCTCCGCCGAATACTGTCACCCTACTGCAATCTGGAGACTGTAAAAGGCAAAAAGAGAAGGAGCTGCTCTTAAGGCTCTGAGCCTCTGTGCCCTGTTTTCTCTTCTCATTAGCCTGTGCACACACACACTTCTATTGTATTTTAAAGGGCAGGATAGCTAAGCACTTACAGTCAGTTCTCTGAAACTTTAGGAACCAGACATCTTTTTAAACAGAATCACAGCTGATACCAAGGCCCTGGTGCTCATGAATTTACAGTCTCTGAGAACAAGCTTTAGATGAACTTTAAAAGGTTATACAGCTTAGCGTTTCCAATCCTTTTTTAATCCAAAAAACAAACTAAAGAACAGACTAACCTTTCAGGGAAGCAAAAAGAAATCCACAGATTATTTTATGGCGTGATACCATGCAGCAGCCTGTGGTAACAGCCAAATAAAAATCAGGCTAAGCTTTGAAACTCTGCATGCTTCATTCTTGCCAGCTGCTTTTATTTGTCACCATTTCATCTGAGTGCATGTGTTAGATATTGCATGAGACGCGAGCGTATGGGAGGGAATTTGGAGAAGAATACTGTAATCCACTTTCAGACCACCTTCTGAAGTCTTGCAAGTCATCGGCGCTCAAAATACGATTTAGTCTGCCTGCTGTGTGCCAGACCGTGCTAAACCCAAAACCCATTTAATCCCCTTTCCTGACTGACATAAGCGGTACCTAGAAGCAACTCATGGAAGTCAGAACAACTGCTCAGGGAGTGGGTGCCGGCTGCAATCTTTACAACTTACATTTTGCTCTGATGTAGTTCGCCCCATTCCTTCTGATTCTAATATTTTTGGACCACCCCTGCTTAGCATTTACAGGTCTTTGATCCTCTGCCTTGGTCAGACAGATATACGGGTCTGGGCCCAATTCTCCTGCAGTTAGCCGGGTGTAAACGCCCCTGAGTTCACACCAGCTCGGTGCAATGTAACATGAGAAGTGTGTGAGGCCCTTTATTCTTTCAGCCTTCCCTTGTAAATCAGCTCCTGCAGCAGCACCTGAAGTAATTTTCTCAAGACAAAACCCTGCATGGAGAAGTTTTTGTCGGGAGTCTGGGGAGATCAAATGGTCTCAGAAGTATTGCTGTTCCAAACAATTCTGCAGGCAGTTCAGCCAGAGTCACTGAGCATGACGACTACATGGAGTGCAGCTGCCCAGTGCGTGGAGGACTCATGGCAGGAGGACTGACATGAAGCCAGCAGAGAAATCATAGTTGCTTCTGCTTTTTACCTGGACTGAAGAGTATGACCCCATCCGAGGGGTCAAACATAACTGTACTTGTGCTTCATCTCATCACAATACAGATCCCGTTTTGTTTGCCCAGAAGGTTTCAAGTTATACTGGCTCTGATAGGGAAACTGTCCCGTGAGGTAGAACTGCTAGGCAGGTTTTTATTTGGTGGCACTTTCCACAGTGTCTCTCATGTAAGCTGGAACACAAGTAAAATCTGCTCCCACCAGAGTCACTTGTGCAGCTCCCCGCTTGTCCCTCTTGGTGGGAGAGACAAAGCCAGGAGATCTCTGGCAGCATTTAAAGAGTCTGTATAAGGATGAACCAAATGTTGGTCTCAGCATAGTACTGTGACTAAGCACACAGTATCAGGCAGTACCAAAACTGCCTAGTGCATTTGTGCTATGGTGCGTATCATCCCATCTGTCTCCTGCCTCTCGTGCCACCTTCACCTTAGCATGTCTTTGTTCACTCTCATTTCTGTGCAGACCACAGGAGAAAGAGGAGAGAATGTGCACAAGTCTCATGTGTCATCAGAGGTATGCTGTCTGCAGGGGCACAGGATGCCTTTGGTTGGAAGAGACCTTCAAGATCATCTAGTCCAACCTTCAGCCCAACACTGCAAGCTCACTACTAACCCATGTCCCTAAGCACCAGGTCCATAAGCCATTTAAATATCTCCAGGGACTCCACCATTGCCCTGGGCAGGCTATTCCAGTGTTTGATAGCCTTTAAAGTGAAAAGGTGTTTCCTAATACCCAGCCCAAATCTCCCTTGGGGCAGCTTGCATCCATTTAGTCACAGTACAGGATCATAGCATGTATAAGAACTGGAGGGGGTAGAGCCAGATTAGGCTTCCCTACACACCAGGAAGACAGCAGCTGTCAGCCCTGAGATCCCTTGACATCAGCTCATCGTGCAGTTCCTTGTGTGTTTGTCAGGCTGGGGAGACTACGACTAAGACAGCAGCCCTGCAGAGGACTTGGGGTTGCTGGTTGACTAAAATGTGTCATTGCAGCCCAGAAGGCCAGCTGCATCCTGGGCTGCATCAAAATAAACTTGGCCGGCAGGTCAAGGGAAGTAATTCTTCCCCTCTACTTTGCTCTGGTGACACACCAGCTGGAGTACAGTGTCCAGTTCTGGTTCCCCCACGACAAAAAGGACATGGAGCTGTTGAAGCAGGTCCAGAGGGTGGTCATGAGGGTGATCAGAGGATGGGAACACCTTTTATGGTGACAGGATGAGGGAGTTGGGGTTGTTCAACTTTGAGAAAAGAATGCTACAGGGTGACCTTATTGTGGCCTTCCAGCATCTGAAGTGGGGGTCTACAAGAAAGCTGGGGAGGGACTTTTTACACGGACTAGTAGTCACAGGATGAGAAGTAATTGCTTTAAACAGAAAGAGAGCAGATGTAGAGTAGATTTAAAGAGGAAGTTCTTCGCTGTGAGGGTGGTGAGATGCTGGAACAAGTTACCCAAAGACACTGTAGTGTTCAACACAAGGCTGGATGGAGCCTTGAGCATGCTAATCCAGTGGGTATTGTACTGCCCATGGTAGGAGGGTTGGAAACAGATGATGAACCCTTTCAACACAAAGCATTCTATGATTCTATGATTCTTGTGGAGTACTTCGTACTTTCTACTCTGGGGCCAAACTCTGTCTCCTAGAGTGCCCCTAAAGACATTTGCCAACCAAAAGCCAGGTCCCAGACCCCTGCCTCCTACTGAAAGCCTGCTACCTGCTGCTCGGAAGACAACAACCTTCTCATAGGCAAGTGCCATGGCTTCCCAAAGGGGAAGCAAGACATCCATATAAAAGAAGCACAGCTTGGCCAGTGTTCAGAATCACGGAATTATTTTGATTGGAAGAGACCTTTGAGATCATCCAGTCCAATTACTAAACCAGCACTGCCAGGTCACCACTAAACTAAATTTAGTTCTAGCTAGCACCATTACAATCACTGCAAAAGTAAACACTTCTCTCCCCAAGAGTTATTCACACCAAAAGATGGGTTTTTAATAATGTATTTTGGGAAAACCAGAAGCTACCTTGCTGGCATTTTATGACCTTCCAGCACCGTGATTATCTGAACACTCCGAGGGAGCTGGATTTCCTCAGTGAACCTCAGTGGGAATTGGGGGTGTAGTGCTTATTTCTTCCCTCCCTTGAATGTTCAAACAAGAACTCCTCAGACATCTCTCTTCTGCTTGTCACACTTTGCCCTGTTTGTTTATTTTCCCCACTTCTCACAGGCTGGACAAGGCAAACAGGCCAGTCTATTGTTGGTGCACAACTCCTCTACTGCAAGATTTGTTTATGTCTTAGCGCAGTGATGCAATATTTGGGTTGAAGGCTTCAAGGGGAAATGTTTATAGAACTAAAAAAAATATTTCCATTTGATTTGTTTATAGGAAGTTTTTCTTGTGGTCTTGGGTTTTGAAAAGGCCTTTGCATGTTTTCTTTTCCGCCTCCCCCGCGCCCCCTCTGCTGATTAAAGTCTGAAGCCAAATGCAGTCATGATAATGCCATGACTGACTCCTTAGGTATTTCTACCACGCTTAGCGCTACTGCCACTGGAGAATCTTCATCTTGGTCTCCTAGCCTTTCTTAACACTGGCATCCTTCTCAGGTACTGAGGTTCTCAAAGCCACTTTGTGGGGCTTAAGTGTTTTCAGCCCTGGAGTCAAACAACTCCCCCATATTCCTGAATTGCCTCTGACCTGTACTAGCCCTCAGGCAGGGCTGGCTACACAGCAGGGGAGAGTTGAAAGGGTTAAATGGGAACGGTTGCTTAGAACTAAAAACAAAACAGTAATAGGAAAGGCATCTTCATGTGACCAAGGCCTTAACGGAAACCAGGCTTCTCCCCTTCATTCCAGCCCAGTACTTGTAGGCAGCTGCCAAGCAGAGCTTACATGGGTGTCCTCCTTTGCCTTCAAGCATGTAGGCAAGGCACATCCACTCACAGACAGAAGGAGGGCAGACACCCAGTCCTGCAGCCTCTCTTGTCCCCTGTTCTTGCAGTGCAGTACCAGACATGGGGTGTGCTTGTCACCAATGGCCCTTCATTGTACATCTGCTCCCTTCCTTCTGCACCCTTCCTGTCTACCGGGTGTTCCTCACCCAGAAGAGGCTTCTGGATGCTGTTTATGTGCTCCATCTCTACACATTCTGTATCCAACAGTTTAGAACTGCAGTGCTGCAGAGGTGTCTCCTTGCCACATTCAGTGGATGAATTAGGGTGCCACAGTTCTGCTACCACAGAAAGCACTTCATCAGCTATGGCTTCAGGGGATTTACTGCATCTTCCGCCACAGCTTGTGAGCGTGGGACAGGAGGAGGTGCGGGCTTTGTCTTGTGCCTTGTATTTCTGCTTCCTTGTACCAAAACCAGAGAGAACAGTCACAGGGTCCCACCAGCCGCTTCACTGCTCTGCTGAGCTAACCCAACTTCATCCATTGCCAGTCCTGTTTCTCTTGGCAGGAGAACTCATCACCACCACTACCTTGTTATGCATATAAACCCAGTTATACATCACCATGTTATACATATATTTCCCCCCTATCAGGGGTAAAACTATGGAGGAGAACACAGAATGCAACAACATGTCCCAAAAAATTACAGTCGGCCCTCAACACTTCTCACACGTATCCCCACACCTACATCACCACAGCTTCAGGGCTGGAAATCTTCTGAAGGTTGCTGGCTGCTGAGCTCTGGTGAAAGTGACTTTCCATGAGCTCATTAACCAGCAGGGCTTCACAGGCCATCGTCTGGCAACAGCCAGTGTAGGAAAAATTATTCTTGGAGGTGTTTCCAGCTACTTTCAGCTGCTGCCTGTGTGGGAATAAGATGAGATCACTGGCTCAGAGGAAGCCTTGGCTTCCCTAGCCCCTGGTCTTCAGCAGGTAGCCCTAGTAAATTAAATGGCTGTGTGTTCTATGGTGAGGGGGACCTGATATCTGCGTGCTGGGATCTTACTCAGATGAATAAATCAAAGCCACCCCCTTTCTGTGCAGGCCAGTGGGCTCTCTTGCAAGAAGAGACCATGATCAGGGTTTGGTTTTCCCCCAAATGCTCCTGGTTTGACATGCATCATTTCAGAGGCATGGCAGCCACCTGCTGCCAGGGGAACTCTGTAGCCCTTGGGATCCTAAATCCCAGCAGACTGCTCCAGCACTGCAAAGGTGCCCAGGACAGCCCCTGGCTCCAACACTTCCACTCTGCCTTCTCCTCACAGCTGAGATTCAGCAGCAAGGAAACACAAAGGGAATGAGCAGGCTCTGGTCCCTCTCTTAAGGTGGGGAGTAGAAGACAAACTAACGGGAAATGCACAGCCTGCTTTTCTGCAGAGGGTCAGGGGACAGGTGTACGGGTTGCCAGTCCTTGTTCTGGAGCAAACAAACACTCACTCTGACTCAAACTCACTCCAACAGTTCTCTTTTCTAATTGTCAGCAATATTATAATCCCTCGAAGACATGTTCATGAAGGAGCAGGACCTTTCTGAGAACATGAAGGCCTTACTAAAGTACACTTGTTCTGTCCTGTTCGCTTGGGACTAAGGTTGTCCAAGGGCCACAGCCTCCTGTGCACCCACATACTGTGACTGTAGCCCAGAACAAGCTGTCAAGGGAGCAGGTAATGGCTTCTGTCTGCTGAGAGCAATACCAAGGTTTTCCTCTAAGGTATCTACAGGGCTGGGTGAAGTAAACTAAAATATATTTTGTATGGAGTACTGTCTTGATGAGACATGATTATCTGGGGCTCGTGTTTACAGCACACACAGGGACAATCATTAACCAGTGCTAGTCTTGGCTCTGCAAGTGTAAGACAGACACCACATCATCATATTACTAGGGGGTTATTGTACCGAGAGCCAGATGGAGCACAACACCAAAGGAGGAGGGGGGTCAAGGCAGACCAAAGTGCAGCTACAAGCAGTATAACCACAAGCCTTGGGTTGTAGGGATGTGATTTAGTGGTGACCTGGCAGGGCTTAGTCCATGGTTGGACCTGATGCTCTTGAAAGTCATAGAATCCTAGAATCATTAGGGATCAGAAAGGACCTCGAAAGATCATCCAGTCCAATCCCCCTGCCACAGCAGGATCACCCAGACCAAGTCACACAGGAACAGATCTAGGTGGGTCTTGAACGTCTCCAGAGAAGGAGACTCCACAACGCCCTGGGCAGCCTGTTCCAGTGCTCCAGGACCCTCCCTGGGAAGAAGTTCCTGCTGATATCGATAGGGAACCTCCTCTGTTCCAGCTTGCATGCATTGCCCCTCATCCCATCACCAGATGACCTTGAGAAGAGCCTGGCTCCATCCTCCTGACACTATATTTATAGACGTGAATGAGGTCACCCCTCAGCCTCCTCTTCTCCCAGCTCAAGAGCCCCAGCTCCCTCAGCCTTTCCNCCAAGAGCACATTGCTGGCTCACAATCATCCTGCTGTCCACTAGGACCCCCAGGTCCCTTTCTCCTCCACTGCTCTCCAACAGGTCAGTCCCCACCCAACCTGTTCTGGTCCTTGGGGTTGGTCTTGCCCAGATGCCAGACTCTCCCCTGACCCTTGTTGTCCCTCATTCCATCTCTCTGCCCAGCTCTCCAGCTCTCGCTGAGCGGCAGCACAGTCAGCAGGGGGGTCAGCAACACCACCCAGCTTTGTGTCGTCAGCAAACTTGCTGACAGTGCCCCCTAATCCCTCATCCAAGTCAAAGTCTATTCCAAACAACACGATTCTGTGATTACGTGATCGAGTCTGTAATTCCGTGAGGGAAAACCAGGAGCACTATCTCTCGCAAGAGGTGGCTAACTGCACACTTCCATGCCATCTTGGTACTTTCTTCAACCAGGTATCTACACACTCCTGGACAGGGAAGGCCTATGGGTCACACCAGCTTCACACAGTGGATACAGCCCCCGCAGATGGCTACTGCACATCTGTCTGTGTGATGCTGTCGGATGCTAGATGGTGGTTCCTACGAGCGGTAGAAATAGCTTATTTATTCTGTTTGGCATCTATATCCATTCCCTCTTATTTCTCTCGTGTCTTCCCAACCCATAACTCCCTCCCCCAAAAGCCAAGCTAATGCTTTCCAGATGATGTGCTAGAAGCTGCTAATTGCACCCGGATCCGTCCTGATTTGTGCTTCAGTCAGCAAGGCACCTCACACTAATGGATCTGAGACTTGGCAGCAGGCCTAGGACTGATGTCAAAGGAAATGGATGAGAGGCAAGGAGAGAGCCGAGGGTTAGAGGGAGAGCGGAGAGACCCAGAAAGGAAAACAATCCCTCCTCTTCACAGCAAGGGGTTGAATCCTGATTAGAGTTTCTTGTTGTCCCCTAAGGTGAGGTGCTCATGTGTGGGATGGCAGGCAGTAGAGGCAGTTCCCTTCTCCTGGTGGAGACATCACGTTTGTGTCAGAGGCTGCTCCCTGCTCCTGTGGGGAGGCTCTGCATTGTGTTAGGGCAGCAAAGCAGAGCTGTGGCACATCTGGGCTTTACCAGCTCTCAGACTGGCCAGGGCTTGAGGTTTTTTGATGTGGAGCTGGGAGATGAGAGCTGTGAGCCTGAGCTGCTGCACCCTGTTGATTAGGGGCATCTGTCAAATATTCTCAGTGGCTTCCAGAAGATAGGGAGCCAGTCAGAGTGACTGGATGTGGACTGGAGATGGAGAGGAGAGAAAACAAGAGGGAAGGGGGATGGAGAATTGGGAGCAGGCTGGGTAAGAAAAGAAAAAGTCATGGGCAGGACAGGGAGAGGATAGGATGTACTGCAAAGGGAAAAACAGCACAGGGCAGAAGGGGAAAGGCAAAAAGTGAGGGCTGGAAAATAAGGAGATGGAATATTGCTATCCAAGTTGGTTCTGCACAGCCTGCAGCAGCCACAGTGCTGTCTGGGGAGGCTTTGCTTGCATTCAGACAGAGCTGCCTCCTCCCCAATCTTTGAGACCCAAAGGGAACCATGCATGCTGACCCTGGGACTCCTGAGCTCTGCAGCTCTGCAGCAGTGATGAAGAGCTTCTTGTGAAACCCCTAGGGGCTCCTCTGCAGTGGCTTCCTGGGAACTGTCTGAGGCATGGGTCTGTTTCTGGACCTGTGGACAACACTAACAGAGATTTGCCCAAAGTTCACAGCTGGCCAGGAGTGTGATTAGGTCCCTCCTGCAGGGTCACAGTGACACTCAGCTCACTTCATTGCAAAAAGAGGCAAACAGGGAACACCTTGGCAGAAGGAAACGTGTGATTTCCAGGAGGGCCCTGGAGGTGTGTGTGGTGTGGCATCAGTATGATACCAACATGACAACCCCGGGAAAGATGCTCCAGGTGGGGGAGAGGTGCCAGGCTGAAAGCAGAAACATGACAAGAAGAAGCAATGAACTGCAACGGGAACCAAACTGGCCAGAACCAGTAAGGTACTGTGCTACCCTCCGTTTGTCTGCAAGTCCCATTTTCATCAACTTTGCAACTCTTGGCAAAGACTGAAGGAGTTTCCCCCTAGACTGTGATTCATTTAGTGAAATCTGATTGTGGCCAGCAGGGGAGAGAAGCAGACAGACTGACAGAAAGCCCGTGCACTTTGAATGAAGTCAAGGCTGTCAGGCCTGTGCTGAAAGAGCAGAAAGAAACCTGTTCTTTCTGATAGGCGTCTCAGTGGACACTCTGCTGGGGGAAGGGGTGAGGAAGTAAGAGAGCAGATTAATTACAGACATTGTGTGTGCTTGCATGTGCCTACAGACTGATTAGGTCATGTCTCCAAAGCACTTGGAGATGGAAACCAGTTAATTATCCTTATTAATTTCCCCCCTTTTGTGGTCCTAGTTATTTTTGGAGAGCATTTTAAACACAATGCACCACCCAGGTGTTGGCCAACCCAAGGCCCTCTGAAATTTCCTATGTGTTTTTCCTCTTCACACACAGAGAACAGAACAGTCCCAATGAAAGTGATTCAAAGGCAAATCAGAAGAAAAAGACCCAAAGGTTATAAAAATAACAAATCCCACTCTGGCATGCCCAAATCACATGCCACTTGCCTACTTCTGTGCCTCTAGAGGTTCAAAAGTGAGGTGGCTGCCCATCTCTGCACTCTCCAAGGTCTTGGAATGCTGGCAGATAGGTACCTGACTGCACTGAGGGAAACCCTAGTGAATGTCTTGAGGCCACTTCTGACAACTGCAGCACTTCAGGCTTCCTCAATGCAATAGGACAAGAAATTTTCTGAGGTAAACTACAGAAAGAATGGGCTTGAAATCTTCTCTGCCACCCACTTGCTTTGTTCTTAGATGGTGGGAATAGCCTCTGGGTGATGCAAGAGCAGCGTTCTTCTATCATCTCTGACCTTCTGGCTGCTAGGAGGACAGGGCAAGGTGCTGCAAAGTTCTTGGATGTGAATGAAGATGCTTTGGGATCGAGAATTTTGAGACCTACTGTATTCTTATGCCTGTGCTTGGCGTGCAGGCAGAGTGACAGTGGCATCAGGCAGCCTGTACTCCAGAAGATGGGCACACAGGCTGATGTTCCTCAAGAACCACGTGGGGCTTCATACACCAAATGCCCAGCCCCACAGCCATTAGCTCCTCCTGGCTGTCTCTGTCCTGTGGACACCACTGCCTACCTCAGCCCTTGGCCACTTACTTCAGAGCATGGAGGTTCTCAGTAGTGGTCTTTTGGGTTTCAAGTGCTGCAGTGCTGGGGCTTCCTGAGCAATTCAGTCAGCAGTCCCCTCAAAAAAATATAACTGGGAAATGTCTGCCTGTGGAGAAATTCCTGGACCTCTCTTTCTCCTCCTTCCATTTTCCTGCTGCCTGGGGCCAAGGCACTCCCAGGACAGTGAGGTGGGAAGCCACAGTCCAAGAACTGGAAACTCAAGAGTTTTTCAGCACTATGCCAAAGCATTAAGTACTGGGAAACCAGACCATGCACACCATGTTAAAATAAAGGGATATCTGAAGACTTCCAGACCATGACAGGTTTGATCTCACTTGTTTATTTTTTGGCAGGAGGGACTGAGGGAGTCCAGGGCAGAGACCCAGCATATGTTATATATGCCAGAGAGAGCACATCTCCTTCAAGTCAGCTGCATTCTGTCTGCTTTCACATGTGGCCCATCAGTCCCAATATGGTGCTTCGCTTTGCCTGGTGGGCTGAATGCAGGAACATCTGTACCAGGTCCATTGCAATGTGATTTATGAATCCCCTCTGAGGTCCTATCTTTCCCTCCTCCTCTTCCTTTCAGGGACTTGGGGATTTGGTTGTTTTGGGGGTTGTTGCTTGGTTTTGGTTTTTTTTCATAAAGAATGCTTGAAGTTCATTTAAGGCAGATTTACTGTGCTTTGGATTCAGGGACAAAAGACCTCAGCAGAGGAAATAGAAGCCGTTTAGGGGTTTGAGTCTTGTTTCCTGCTATACCTCAGCCTCCCTGTGCAGACAGAAAACATGTCACGGTACAACACTGTCACTTGGCTGTCACTGGGAGGGACCTGGATCAGTTTGGGCCGCAGGTGCTGGCAGTGCCCCATTCTCTCAAGCAAGGAATCAGTCCAACAGGCAGATTTCTGTGCTGTGCCGAATCTGTATGTCACAGTATCACACAGTCTCACAGTCATGATGAGGCTGGAAAAGACCTTAAAGATCATCCAGTCCAACCTAAAACCAACAAGTAAACCTAAACATCATGCCACTCAGCACTTCATCCAGCCTAACCTTGAACACCTCCAGGGACGACGACTCAACCACCCCCGTGGGCAGCCCGCTCCAAACCTGGATCACTCTGTCAGTGAAAAACCTTTTCCTAATGTCAAGTCTAAACCTCTCCCAATGGAGCTGAAGACTGTGACCCCTTGTACGACTCAACCACCTCTGTGGGCAGCCTGTTCCAAACTGGATCACTCTCTCAGTGAAAAACCTTTTCCTAATGTCAAGTCTAAACCTCCCCCGATGGAGCTTAAGACTGTGACCCCTTGTCCTGTCTCCAGTGTCCAGGGAGAAAAGACCGACCCCCGCCTGACTCCAACCCCCTTTTAGGAAGTTATGTCGTGTTGTTTACTGAGATCTTAGGACCCAGCAAAGTCAGAACAGAGTGTTTTGACTAGCGTACTACATGTGGTGTTACAGGTGTTCAGAACAATTGAATGACAGTGATTCAGCTTCGGTAAGGAAACATTTTGGCTACTCAGCTTCTCAGGTGGCAGAAAGAACAGTGTCTTTCAACACCTCTCTTCCAGCATCATACCCTGTTATTTCTAAACAGGGATACATCTGCTTGAGTCCACAGACCTGGGGACATCTACTCTAAGAGGTCCTCTGCAGGGGATACAAGAGAAAAGGTTTTCTTGGTGTTACCCTTGTAAAAGTGAGAAGAATAATGCAAGATTGCAAATAAAAGCTGATGAGAGGCAACCAGAGAAAGACTTGGGCCCCTAGACTGCAGTGTCTCTCTGTCTAGTCAATTCTTCTAGTGCCAGTACTGACGGTAATATTGCACTGTATTTTCATGACTGCTTGCTTTCCCCTAATCTAAAGACCATACTACTAGTAGTGCAGAAGGGTTGGCTCACACAATTAAAAGGAAATTAGGAGCACGGGTGAGATCCCGAGGAGCCCAAAACTTGCTTGTTTTTTCATGAAGCCTAGGTTCGGCTTAAATGAAAAGTAGATCTGTTTGGCTTTTTCTGCTGCAGTGTAAATCCGTCATCTGCCCTCTGCACACCTTCCATAAGATCAAAACGAAGTGTTGGAAATAAGGTAAATAGGTAAATCTACTGAAATCTTTAACAAATATGTAAAAAGCACATATAATCCCAGTGAGGGTCCCCGAGCACTGGAACAGAATGCCCAGGGGGTTGTGGAGTCTCCTTCTCTGAGACGTTCCAGACCCACCTGGATGTGTTCCTGTGTGATTTGGTGTAGGTGATCCTGCTGTGGCAGGGGGATTGGACTGGATGATCTTTCAAGGTCCCTTCCAATCCCTATGATTCTATAATTGTATTTGGGCCTCTCAGTATCCTTCTGACAGGAATTCAGAGTGACCAGGAAAGCATCAGAGGAAAAGCATTCATGGACCTCTTGTTCCGTAAGAAAACCACCCAATAAACAAAGCCTTCTGCCAAACCTATCCCGCGATGCAGCCCAGGGTGCCTCACTATGCTGGGAAATCAGAGAGCCAGCTTTAACATCTAGTGCCATCAAAAACCTTGAGTAACTTTATAACTACAGTTCTGCAAGCTTTACTGGCAACTGAGCAACGATAACTTCAGCCAGCAGAGTGGGACTGCTTGCTCCTTAGTGGTGTTAAGGAATTGGCCCAAGCCAAGGCATTACTCTACACAACACTGAAGACTCAAAATCAGAATCCAGTCAAAACCACAAACTGGTGGTTAGAGGCTATCCCCACACTCAGGCCTCCTCTGGCCATCGAGGCACCAGCAGAAACCCGAGTGCTGCTGAGGACCCTCCTCAGGTCACAGGTGATGGAGAATTGTCTCCAGGTCTCCCCGTTTGCACTGTAAAGTAACAAAGTGAGAAGAGATGTTGATGCAAAGGCTGGTAGGATGGTCAGGGAACCAGAGTGTGTATCATGGGGCAGGGGACTGTTGATTAATTTTGCCCAGTGAAATGCAGGCTGAAAATGGATATGATTGTTCTTGTTAAACACATCAGAGGAATAAGCACCAGGGAGGGAGCAGAGCTATTTAAGCCTTGGAACAATGTTGGCACAAGAACAAGTGGGCATGCTCCAGCCAGGAATAAATTGAGACTGGAAATAAGAATAGTTTCAGCCTCAGAGCTGTCAAGTTTCTGGAAGAGCCTACTAATTGGGGTAGTGGGAGAATCTTAAAACTTGTTAGGATTGTTTGGAGCTTCACATTTGTGTGAAAGATTGCACAATGTGATTGCTGACAATAGCAAGGGACGAGACATAGTAAAATAGGGGAGCCCTTCCAGCACTATGTCCCTACTGTGAAGCACTTGAGAGTGATTTCTTTCTCATGTGTCTGTGTTAAGGCCGGAGAGTTGCAGGATCTTTTGCCATCCAGCCCTGAGGGGAAGCTGTTTGCAAGCCAGTTGCAAGCAAGGAAATGAGGAGGATACTTTCTCAGATGGCTGAGGATGATATGATGGTTCCTACTAATGAGCTGTGAGGAGAAACATGACTCTTGTCCCAGGAGGAATGCTGTGGGCACCACACCAGGCCACAGCCAGGCAGCGGGGCAGAAATGAACAGTAAAGACTTGAAATTCCAGAGGACAAAACCAAGTGCAGGCATTTGCTCATTACAGAGCAGGGAGCTTCATGCCTTCTTTGTCTTTTCGAAGGCAACAGAGGTTGAACAATTAGCAGGGAAAATTTATATAACTCTTTCTGTCATTTTGGGCCATGGTAGCTTGCAACCAGCCCAAGGAGCACCTAAACCCTTCAGAACAGGCATCAATCTCAGCTAAATGGTGGGTCTGTGTAGTCATACACACTCCCCCTCACCTTGTCGAAGAGAAGACCTCCCACCCTGGCTACTAACCACCCAGAAGCATGTGCCTCCTTGTTAATGCCCGCTGCTCATTTCAGCATCTCTCAACTGAAACAGTGCTAGCTGAGGCAAACCTTGACAATCTCACCTGGTCCATCCCGGTCCAGGGGCTTAAGTGTGAGATGAGGAGCCCCATCCTGACAGGGAACCAGGGTGAAGGGGCTGCACAGCAAGAAGTGACAGCAATACAGCAAGGAGGATCCAGCTAGCAAGTATCCACCTCAGCCTTGACATCGCTTATCTATGTTCACCATGAAGGAGAAATCTTGCTAGGCAAAAGGTTTCCCACACAGGGCAGATGGGACAAATCTAGGGTGCCTCAGGCAAAAGCCAAGGCATATGTCTTCCCGATGTTTCACCTCCCAGCCCCGCTGAGCTCCCCTGGGCTGTGTCTCTGAGTCATCATCAGGCTTACATCTGTTAGACCAAGTGTTAGAAGCAACCTTATAGAAAGGGACAGACAGTCCCCCTGCTTTACGGGAGCTGGACCGCTGAGCTAGTGCAGTGTCTGCCAGGGCACGTGAGCCAGGAGGCAGGTTAGTGTGACTAGGAGAGGAGGGTGATACAGTGCCCAACCCTCTGCAAGATCCCTGTGCTCAGATAACCCTGAGCACATTTCACGGGACAGATGTACACTGGCAACAGCCTCCATTCGGATGGGCTGACTTGTCCTCACTGGATTTAGGCTGAGCCCAGACACTGGTCTTAGTGTGTCACCAGTCAGTGGTGTTACATGTGTCAGTCCAGGAGAGAGGATACTGACAAACTGTCAGCCAAGTAATTACTCTCATCCTCCAAAACCAGTAGCACCTGGGCAAAACCAGAAAGCCACAGCTTTCAGCTGCTCCTGTGACTCCTACCAGCCTCCCATTGTGGGTAACCCAACCCAATTAAAATCTTGGCCTCCCTTGCTTGCAGATGGAGGGACTTTTGCTCAAAGAAACAACAGCCGGTCTCATCCTTGGGGGCTCGACCTGAGGCAGTGGGGGAAATGAAAGATAATTCAGTGGGTACGTAAGGGGGAATAAATGTTACAGCAGCTGACTAATGTACAGCCCTCCACACAGACACGATAAGATCAAGCTCTAAATTCCCTTTCTTCAGTTCACTGCGTGCACGTACACACACACACACACACACTCCCTTCTCCTTAGGAAGCCGAAAGAAAGGAAAAGCAATAATAAAAATATTTCAAGTGAGAGAGAAAGAATTTTCCATGATTGAGAACATTTAATGGGAACCAGCTGTTTGAGCAAGACCAAAGGCTGATCCTGCTGGGGTTGTGTTGACAGGGTCACTTTCCACAGGTACCTGCTGAGGAAAAGGGAGGGATGGTCAGGAGACAGCGTGGTGGAGGAGGAGGAAGGTGAAGGAATGCATTATACAGTGTTTTACCTCTATGCAACCCCAGCTCCCCCCTTTCCCTCTTTCAAGAAACAGTTTAAGCCGTTGGAGAAGAGCCATAACGGGACAAAACAAGAGAGTGAGAGTAAGCGTGGTGCAATCGTGTGTGTGGCTCTATCTGAGCAAAAAGGGGTGGGTGGAAGAAAGGAAAGCGAAGCCCGAAAGTTCAACGAATGAAACAAAAGCCAAGGCTGGCCCTTTGCTCCCCTTCCTGTTCTTCTTTGCAACCAGACAGCCGCAATTAAATTGTAACTGATACACCAAGAGTTGCTCCCTCTGGCTGATGCTTCCTTGCCTCCTCCTTGCCTGTCTGCCTGCTGCCAGTGTGCCCACAGTGGTGACAACCCACTCGTGCTACCTAATCTGGCCAGAGCAGCCAAACCCTGCCAGAGCGACCTCTAGGATGGAAAATTTTAGTGGTGTGAAATGAGGAGGGCTTTCAAATCACCCTTTCTCCTGGGGGTAATAACTGGCTGCACAGACCTGCCTCGACAGCCATCGATGTGTTGTTCTCAAGACGGCAGGACCCAGACAATGCTCTGCTGCCTCTGTAGCCTCAACCTCTTCAGGAGGAGTCCTTACTCCTGCAGGAACCTGTGCACCTATGGTCCTCAGATCGACCTGGCCCAGGGCCATGACCTTGGCCCAAACCCATCATTCAGGGTCTCACTTTTTGAGGCAGACTGTCTTTGTGCCCCTGTCTATTCCCAGTTCAAAGCTTTGGAAACCAACAGCAGAAAAGCTTGTCAGCTGTCTGCCCCTGAACACTGAGGCTTGTGTCTATCAGTGCTTTGAGCATGCAGAAGGGTGGCACTGCCATTTTCCCCTGGAAAAACACAGTAAAAGCTTTTTGAAATGCTCCAAAACTTATTGTGAAGTGGGTGATGTACACTGAGGTAAATCCTGGTATGGAAACATGGGGCTTCATTGGGCTGGCTGGCTAGCAATGGAAGTGACTGTTCCTTTCTTCTTTACATGAAACTCATAGAATGGTTTAGATTGGAAGTGACCTATCTTTCAACTAGAAGAAGTAGCTCATGTTGGCAATGCTTTTCCCCACATTTTCTTGGTTCTTTGTTCTCCCTGGTTTCTGTTCACAGTTTTTAATGAAATGGTATCTCTAGACGATTGCCTAAAGCACCATGAGCCAGAATCTCCCATTCCCCCAAATCAAGAGTTAAGCCTAACCATCATGATTCATCATGCCTCCTTCCCATACATGTATTTTAGATGAGTGGGGTTATGGTGCCAACTTTTGAGCTCCAAGAGTGAATACTTTCCCACTGCGGGAGAAAGTTCCAGTCCTGGAGATTTTACTGGTTCAAACAAACAAGTGAAGGTAGGCACAACACTGATGGAGGAGTCCTTGGGAAGAGAGGTGGGGTGTCAGTGTATACTGCTTACTGGACACCTGGCATAACAGGTTTTAACTGGACAGCACCCACAGAACTTACTCCCCTCTGGGAAGGCTCTGGTGTCTCCAGAAAGTTTTGACAGTAGTAACACGATAGTAGCACAGGTAATGTAAATCTTGTTGTAGGTGATCATAGCACAGCAGCAGCTGTAGCTACAGATAAACCACAGCAGTAGCTGTTGCAGAGCACTGGAGAGGAGAGGGCTAAACAGTCTGGGGCTGGGAAGAAGGAATACACCAGCAAACTGTGGCACGTATCTGATTTTCCATTCAATACCCCCACGGTAACTCAAGAAGATGGTAAATTGCAACAGCAACAGCTCACTAGCAGCCTAACATTTCCTCACGGTACTCCCGAGGTGTGGAAAGATCTCTGCAGAGTGAGGCCCGTGAAGGGGGGGAAGCATGCAGGAAAAGTTTGGGAACATTGCCCTGCTGCCTCCTTTGCCATTACCCTTCCCCTCAGCAGCGTGTCACCCCTTTCTTTTCAGTTCAGCGCACTCACGTGTGTGTGGGCCCACAGCCGTGGAGGCAGGGGCTACTCCCTCTTTGCCTATAACTTCATCTGCTGCTTTTATTTCCAAAGGAAACTGCAAATAAACCCCAAGCTCTGGCACAAGGATGGTTTCCAGGCTTGGCTGTCTCTCCCCAGGGGCAATCTAGTCTGGGCCCTGGGCTCTTGCTCCGGAGCCCCTGCTGCTCCCTAACAGTGGGCTGGACTGCTGCCAGTTTACATTAGTAGTCAAGTGACCGTCTGTTAGAAAGGCAAGATATGATTATTATCTTTAGGTGCACGCAGTCTGTGATGTAGTGCCCACAGGTAGTAATAAAGCACTATTAAGTGTTTTCAATTTAGTGGATCCTGACAACACTATGACAAGACTGTTAGAAACAACCTTCAAAGAAGATGTGAGAGGCTAGCAACACCTGGTGCATCTTAGTCATCGTCTCAATGATGTTCATGTAAGCTCAGCTGATGTATAGGGTATGTGCCCCAGCTGCCGATGGCACAGGATGTGACCCCAGAGCAGCTTTAGCCTGAGAATTTGGGCTGAAGACAGAAGACCAGAACTCTGACTGCAGTAAGGTCATGCTGCTGCTCTGCACATCACCCTGGAGCAAGCCTTTCCTCCTTTGCGCACCTCAGTTTCCCACTCCGGCAGGCAGGCACAGATCAGGTCCTCGCACATGCCACCAAGCGCCCTGCCTCTTGTCGCTTGCTTCCTAACCTCCCTCCCTTTTTTAATCGAGATCTGTATGTGGGTTTCCAGCCTTCCTGGCTGTCCCATCTCCTCTTTCTCCTGCATCTCTTTGATGTTAATTGTCTCCAGGACTGGAGCGCTCCTTGGCTGATTAAGTCCAAGAGTCCTCCCTGGTTTTGTTGACCCATGAATGGGGGCCTCTTCAGTGCTCACTGGAGTGCAGGCTCATTGCCCCTCCTCCTCCCCCCCATTCGGTTTGATGGATTAATCCCGCTGTGTAAAGGAAAGTGGGGTGGGAGGGGAAACTGAAGCAGCGGGAAAGGGGGGAAGGAGGACGGGAGAAAGGGAGCAAGAAAGAGAAGGACCTTCAGCAAATGCTCGACTGCCCTTGCTTAAAATAACACCGTTTATTTAAGCAGGTCAGACACACAATGGCATGAGAGGGGTTGCTACTCAGATCATGGGACCTCATGTATGCTGAGTAAGAGGCTGGAGAGGGTGTTAGCCAAACTGTGAAAGCTGGTCTGTTCTCCATCTCCGTCTAGCACACACACACACTTGTACCTCCTCTTTTCCTTAGCCCACCCATTTGTATAGCGGAGCCTTTGCCTTTTTGGCAGAAGCACGGCTCAGAGGCGGCAATGGTGGGGCTCGGAGAGAAACAGGGGGCTCTAGCCTGCTGCCTTGGCTACACTGATCTGGTGTGCAGCTGGGAGAGGAGAGGCTGATGGCCTGATAGTGTGGGCTTGCCACAAGGGTCTGTGCAGTGAAATGGATGCCAACAATTCAGCGAGACACATCCATTGGTCCCAGCTGCTGCTGCTGCCTTGCTGGCGGCTCAGATGCTCCCTGCTGTAGATCTGCAGATCTGCAACACTTCTCATACAAAGATACCTCCTCCTGTTAAAAACACTTGCTTCAATTCAGAGGTGAGAGTCAAGTAGATGGGGCAAAATAGCAATACTAGCGTCAGCTGGCAGAGCAGGCTACAGACTGGGTTAGACTTGTTCTTTGCTCCACTGGGAATAAAACTCCCCCTCACTGTGATCAAGGTGCTGAGCTGTGCACAGTCATGATTCTTGCTCTTCATGTGCAGCACTCCTTAGTACTGCAGCCCTTTGCCCTTTCATCGCTGACCACCGAGGGATGTCGTGGTCCCTTCTCACCAGGGACAGCCAAAACAGGAGTCAGGAGGCCAAAGGAGCTCAAAAAATGTACTGGCTCAGGTGGGGTACACTGTTATGTGCAAGTAGCTCTAGTCCTCAAGCCCAGCCAATGCTGGCAGTCTCCCTCCCCTGAGCAAGGTAGACCTGGTCTCAAAGATGTGTTTGAGAAATTTCATATGGGCTGCAGCCCATGCTTCTCCCTTCTCCATCTCCCACTGCTCCAGACTCAGTGCTGTCGGAGCTGTGGGGTGCATGTCCCCTCCTTGGACCTGTCCATGCAAAATGCAGACACTCAGGCTCAGGAAATGAAAAGGCTTTCCCTGAGGAGGACTCACGCAATTTTCCAGCCTCTCCACTGCCTCCTTCCCCCCCTCCACCACCACTTCCCTTTCTTCAGCCCCTTGTCCCAGCTTTCCCTGACTGGCAGTGGCGAGGGGCCACTGGTGTTGGCAGGGTGCTGCTGGCTGCCTGGCAGGCTCTCCGGGTCAGCCTGCCAGGCTTTTCAGGGCTCATTCTCACTTTCCAGAAGCTGGAAGTGCAGAGCAGGAGACGAGCTGCCCTGGCAGCCTCACTGTTTCCAAACATTGAGAGGCAGAAAGAGAAAAGTCTGCTTCTCCCAGCTAACCAAAGCCACCACCAACATGGACACTGGCCAAGCCCTCCTAAAAATAACTGTGGTGCTACCAGACACGTGTGCTTCTCGGGGACAAAGGGGATAATACACCCTGAGGCAGCAGGAACAGAGTGTATTGGGAAAGGGATAAAACTAGGGCTTTTTGCTTCATCCTCCCTCTGAACAAACAAAGCCGCCTGTGTTGTCCCAACAGTATTAGTCAATACTGACCAGGGACATCTCTCTGTTTGTTTTCACAAGCAGGATCCAAGATCATCGTGGAAGAGCTGCTAATTGCCTCTTCCCAGCTGGGAGCATCTCACTTTCTGTTATGCTCATGCTTGTCAAGGAGAGCATGGTGGGCATTGTGGTGTGGATGACCTGCCTGAAGCCAAGATCTCCCCCACCTCCACGAGGTGTGAGTTCAACTAGGCTGGGGCTGCCTATGGCTCTGGCAGCCGTGATCCTGCCTGGCCAGCTCAGACGTGACTGCAACACATCATTAACAAGCTGACTAAGGAGTGAATGAATGTGCCACTGGCAGAAGAGCGACTGTGGCCACGAGGGAACACGTCTCACTAGCTGTGCTGCCCAGCGCCAACACAGCAGTCCTGAGGTAGAATCAAATAACATTGTGCTTTCAACTCGCCAACCCCATGGCAGCTATGATGATGCCTCCAGACCATCATCGGGTGCACCAGGTTCTTCCCACACTCTGATGTTCACTCTTGGTGTATAGACAGCCAGCCTGACTCTCTGGGCTCCCCTCCAAGAGCAGTGCAGACACGCTTGGTATAACGCAGATATACTGTGCTTGTAAAGATACCTGCCATGTGTTTCTGCTTTCTGAGTGGAGTTGTAAAACCAGATGTGTGATCTGCGGCAGTCTCTTCCTTCCTGCTGTGGCCAAGACATCTCCTGGCCCCAGTTGAAGGGTCAGCACAGAGAAAACATCTAAGGTCTCCTCTTGGCAGGAGGGTGAGGGTAACTGGAAAAGCAAAGCTGTATTTTACCAGCAGGAAAAGGCAAAGTCCTGAAAACAGTGAATGCTTCTATGGGCTGGAAGAGGCTCAGGATCTCCATGAAGCTGTTAAACATCTTCCCTCCACCCTGAGCTCTGGTTAAGTGTTTCTTGGTGGGAGAAAGCCGATCTCAACCAAAGGACAAACAGCAATCCTTCTCGAGTCTGATGGATCCTCTGGGATGCCTTGCAGAAAAATGGCCAAGGTGTAAACATCACCGGGGTGTTTTTCATCCCTGCAGACAAGGCTTCTTTTCTTCCAGTCAAAATAATTCAACAAAACGGATGTGAATTTGCTAAAGGCTTCAGGAGACCCAAATTTTTGGGGTTTGGCACAAAAAACCAAACTCCAAACCATGAGAAAACTGTTTCAGCTGAATTCATTCGCCTTGCTCTAAACCCGGAGAAGTTTTTCGGTGGTTCTGGATTTTTTTGAGGTAGGAAGAGAAGAGGGTTTGGCCCAGTGAATCTTTGTCTCAGTAGATACGTATTTGTTTGTCTATTTACAACCAGGACAGTCTGAACCTGCCAGCAGATGTGACTGAGTTAAGGTATGAACACAAACTCAGAATATAATACGACCCGTCGTTTGTAAGAGCAGCTCGGAAATGAAATCCAAATAACCGATCTCACAAATCCTTTAAACGCTGTTGTGAGACAATTGTCACCTCAAACATAACAAAGTCGGGGTCACTTGCTTTCATGTCTGCACCTACTTTTTGAAGCATAACTTTGGATGTTTGTGCTTGAAAATGTCAATGCATAAGTTAAGGCAGACACTATTTGGCATTCATTCCGCTCCTGAGGTATTTCAAAGAGCATGTGAGAAACTGCTAAGTGCTAAGTCTCAGTGAATGATGTTTTAATTTGGTCTGAGGGCTTGAAAGAACATCTTGAAAGAGTTAGACAAGTCTTAAAGAGAGTATGAGAAAGAGTCTTAAAACCAAACTATAAATCCCCCCCCTATATCTGATGTAATAAGTTCTTTAAATGAGGCATAAATTGAGCAAAGATGGTTTAATTGGTAATGCGAATAAAATGTTGAAATGCTTAGCTCTGTGAAACAGAGTGGATCTGGGACA
Organism: Upupa epops; assembly: GCA_013397515.1. Classification (NCBI taxonomy): domain Eukaryota; kingdom Metazoa; phylum Chordata; class Aves; order Bucerotiformes; family Upupidae; genus Upupa; species Upupa epops. The sequence continues at coordinate 114,152 of VZRI01002007.1, forward strand.
ATTTAGGAAGATGATAAGCTGGTTCTGATGCAATTAATTCCAAATGCTCAGGGAAGGTCTGATTTTGCAAGGTGGTGAACGCTATCTTTTTTCCCCTCATCCAGAATAACACTTGGACACATGCTTGGTCACGCTGCCTAGGCATGCCTGCTCCTGCGGTGGCGTGCTGCACAACATGACTTTAAAAAAAAACATGCCAGCCAGAGGACAGACCACAGTATCACAGTAATGATGAGGCTGGAAAAGACCTTAAAGATCATCCAGTCCAACCTAAAACCAACCAAGTAACCGTAAACATCTGACATCTAGCTCATGCCACTCAGCACTTCATCCAGCCTAACCTTAAACACCTCCAGAGACGGTGACTCAACCACCTCTGTGGGCAGCCCGTTCCAAAACTGGATCAGTCTCTCAGTGAAAAGCCTTTNACCCTTCCTAAACCGAGATCGTCACTGGATCCCACAATGGGAACCGAAAAGAATCCAACACAGAGTTGTCATTTTGCTCAACCTTCACCTTTACTCAATGGCTACAAAACAGGAGTACGTTTTTTGTCCTACTTTATCTTCACAGCAGCTTTGTGAGATTAACACCTGTTGGTGAGGAGGTTTGCTAGGATGATGTGAGAGAGGGGATCATCAGCCAAAGAGACAGCAAAGTTGTGTAGGGGCTGCCACCTCTACACAAGTGGAAGGCTCTTGGGGGCCACAGGGCTCACTACTGGGTGAGCGTGCACAGCATTAGCATCTGAGAGGAAAAGGGAGTTTGAGAACTTGGGCTGAGAACTGGTTTACTGCTGCTGCCCTCCCTGAACTGACCCATCACAGTGTCCCTCATGTGGATGAATACCTGATACGAACCACATCAACGTGTTGCACATGCACTGCCATCGCCATCACCATCTCCTGAGTTCAGAGTTGGGATGGCTCATGTCTTGTGAGAGCCACTAGGGGTTACTTTTCACCTAAGAGTACACGCACACACGGTCCATTGCTATGAAGAAAAACGACTTTCAAGACTGAGTCTGAAGAAAAGCAGAGAACCCCCAAATTCCCATTTCTTGTACCAATACTTCTAGTTCAGGAATTACTAGGGCAAGATAGCATTTAAGAGCAGACAAGGTCTCACTAATGGGAGCGACTCGTCCCTTGACTCAGGTTTTTCTGAGCTTGCTTTCCTCCAAGCAGCACATCACAAAGCTATCTTCTCCCTCTCACCCCTCCTCCCCAGCCCAGGTTGTAAAATAACGAGTTTCTTGTTGTTATTGCTGAATGGCAGAGGTCTGAAGCACTGTGTAGAGAAGGGGGCAGCCTAATTAGGGAAACATCGGCTATCCGTAATGAGCACTCCTAACTAGGTGGGGATTTAAAGAAAAAGGAGGGGGCAGGGAGGGAGAGAGGTCAATTGGAGCACTTTCTCTTCCCTACCGCCACCTCCCACCCCTCCCTTCCTCCCTGCAAACCTACCGCAGTTTGGGCTCTGAGCATGGGGGCTTCTCTGTCGTTATCAATTATTAAACTGTATTTTCCTGCTTTGCCTGACTTTGCAGGGGGTTAATTTCATTTCAACTTCTTTGCTAGTTTTATTTTGTGAGGGTGTGTCAAGTGTTAGCTTGTTTCTGTTCCTAGATTCTACAATGTTTGCGGGTACTCTGGAGTCCTTTCTGGGTGACATCAGCAGGGTATCACACAGTCTCACAGTAATGGTGAGGTTGGAAAAGACCTTAAAAATCATCCAGTCCAACCTAAATCCAATAAACCAAGTAACCCTAACATCTGCCATCTAGCTCATGCTACTCAGCACTTCATCCAGCCTAACCTTCAACACCTCCAGGGACGG
>VZRI01002007.1:116086-186848 GCA_013397515.1 Upupa epops
GATCATCTCTCTGTACTTGGCACTAGTGAGGCCTCACCTTGAACACAGTGTTTGCTTATGGGCAACTCAGTACAGGAAGGACATCGAGGTGCTGGCGTGTGTCTAAAGAGCAACAAGGCTAGTGAAGGGTCTGGAGGATAACTTTTATGAGGAGAAAAGGATGCTGAGGGGAAACCTTACTGCCCTTTACAATTGCTTGAAAAGCAGTTTTAGAGAGGTGAAGGTCAGTTTCTTCTCCTACGTGACTAGTGAGAGGATGAGAGGAAATTGTCTCAAGCTGTATCAGGGGAGGTTTAGATTGGAAAACTTTCTTCACTTAAAGAGTGGTCAAGTATTAGAACAGGCTGCCCAGGGAAACAGTGGAGTCACCATCCCTGGAGGTGCTCAAAAACCACGCAGATCTGGCATGGTTTAGGGGACATGGTGGGGTTGGGTTGACAGTTGGACTTGATGATCTAGGAGGTCTCTTCAAACCCTAATGATTCTATGATTCTATCCAATTCTATATGTACATTGGCAGGAGCTGAAAGCTCCATGTGTGGAAATTCAATTGCAGAAACTTTCCCCACCCAGCCTCTTGAATTTCTCTCCTGTTCTGTTTTCTCTTGCTTTGCTGGAGCTGCAACCTAACACCCCCGCTCTTCCTGAGAGAAGATTTTCAAGCTCTCTCTGCCATAGACCAGGCTCGCCTCTGTCTTCTCAAGGGAGAAGAGCAGCAAGAGCAGATTATGAGATGCACCCCATCTTGGTAGACAGAGAGAGGTTTCTCCTGAGATGCAGAGTTGATCTGGGAGATGCTATGAGTGCACGGGGCTAGCTGGGTTTCTGTTTGCCAGCCTTGTCCTCTTGAACATGCCCCATACTGGCATTAGGCAGTCACCTCCAGCAACTCCTGTGATGTTATTTGCCAAGATGTGTCAGAATCCATGCCCAGTTAAATCATCACATGCTGAAATGCTTAAACAGGCTTCCAAGGAACGAGCTTGCAGCCAGCAGCGTGGGAGGAACATAGTCTGACAGAAAGGAAATAAGCAGGGAACATTTTACCCATAAAAGCACTTTGCTTTCTCTTTGCTTCATAAATCAGCTTTCTCTGATCTCATCCAAAAAAAGGCAGTTAATTCCCTACTTCTCCCTGCCCGGGAGATGTATTATTTTCTGTATTTGGATCTTGCCTCCGAGAAATTCAGAAACGTAATTGTTTCCATTGCTGTTTCCAAAATCAGGGAACAAAATAACATCAGAACCAAGGCCCTGTGCCACACCTCCCAAGGTGATGTGCTCTTCACTTCTGGAGGCAGTGGGCTCCTGATGCTCCCCCTACCTGCAAAAGTCAAGTCCCCTGCTCAAGCTCCCGAAAGCAGGAGTATCCCTGCCAGTACCCGGCACCAAGCAATGAAACTTTTGGCTTTAGGATTGCTGCCAATAACCAGGTAGAGCCAAAGGAGGGCTGAGCATCCCGCTCTTTTTGGGAAGAAGTCACTAAAGGGGTACTCTCATCGCCTGTGGTAGAGCAGGTCAGGCAAATAATTATTTGCCACCAGAAGGAAAAAGATTTAATCAGCCTGCGGTGCATTGGCCCCGGAGTAAAGACCTGTGCCCAGCCGTGCTGATTGCCCCTCCTGTGTACTAAGCATGCAGTGCTCTTTCAAGTCTACAAGAAAGATGATCCATTTCTCTTCCCTGTTTACAGCTTGAGGACGCCAGAGCCCCTCTGGACTGGAATTTGAACTCATTTAGCAGTTTGTGTGTGTGAATTTCTTGGATTACCAGGAAAGTTTTGGCACACGAGCTAGTTCCTTTCTATTCCTGCCTTGACGTGTGCGTTCCCTGGTGCTGTCTGCTAGCAGAAATGACCACTTGTCTCCAAAGCAGACAGGCTTGACTTTACAGCCACCTCTGACAATCTAAGAGGAACAGGGGCTGAATAACAAATACAAAGTGAATTTAAATTCCATTGCTGGGTCTAGAGTACATGCTCAACTTACACTCCAGTTGTTCTCCTGATTAATGTTTTTCTCCCCCCAGACACACGCATCGCACCCTATGCATTACTTGGTTATTGTGCAGGGAACCACAGAGTTCAAAGAAGACGGAGGACAACGGGGACAGGGGCATTTCTGAAGCAGTAGTGTTTTGCTGTGGATGTTTAACAGCCAGTGGCGTCAGGTGAGCACTCTCAAACAGGTGAAAAGATGAATCAGAAGCTGAAAGAAATGTGCATCTGGAAGGTCTTGAACTAAAGGCACCCGTTCCTCAAGCTGCTTCCCAACAGCTGTTTAGGTGGAGGTCTGGGTCTCTCTAAATATCATCCTTTTTGAGTCAGAGGGACTCACTGAGGCCAAATGATGGCAGGGGATAGTGTCCCTCCATATCTGAAAACCACAGGAGGTTTGACATTAATACTGACAAGGTGGTGATGCTCCCCTGGCTCCCTCATGACTCCACCACGATAACTGGATGTCAGGACATGCTCCTGCAGTGGTGGCATGCACAAACCTACCTCCTCTGGAGGTCTGCCGAGTCCTCCAGCACAGAGCTTGTATGGGAGAGTAGCAGAGTATTACCCATGGCCTGCCTACAGTGCTTGTCTGTCAGGAGAAAGTTTGCACAGCTTGTGAAGAGAGATTTTAATAGAAAATTAAACCACTGTTGCTTCTTCATCACAACATATACTTGCCAGGTCTCTTGCACTTTGGTTCCCTATTCTTTACAGGGTCTGGCAACATCTATAAAAGGCTGAGACTGCTCCTCCCTGAGAATTAGTTAGCATACTGTGCTTTAGAAATGCAGCAATGGGCTAGTGGATGTTGGCAGGAGCTCTACATCCGCTCTGTCCCGACAGCTGCAGGTTTGCCACAGATCTGCTAGTAAAAGGCACCCCTGCTACTCCACACCATTGTGTGGGATCCCCTGGCAAACATTCCCCTCATCTGCAGACCAAGTAGATGCAGTGCTCAGAAATCACCCCACTGCATCCACAGTCGAGTTCTTATACCCCAGGAGTGCTGTAGCTTCTAGTCTAGTGGTCCTTTGCACAGGCACATAGGGCTATACATGACCAGGATATAATTGACCCTGCAATTATCATTAAATCTGGGCCCTGCATTCACAGACCATCAACTCATAGAAGCCATTTCTTAAATGTGGGTCTGTATTTTATTTTCTGGGTTGGACCACTTGCTGGCTCCATTTTTCTGCTGGATTTCTTCCCCCCCAAGAACACCTCCCCGCCCCAACGTTTTAAAGGCTCATTTTCTCCCCAGCATGGAATGAACCCAAATGGCCCAACTTCAGCATTTTCCACAAAGTCTAAGCCAAAGAGAGTGTGGAGCTTCAGCTCTGCAAGTGGGTGGCTGTGGGGGCAGGCGAAGGGAGGTCGACACTGCACATGCATAGCAGGTGCACACAAATGTGAAAAGAAGGAAAGGATGGATGTCACACAGCTGGATGTACGTGTTGGGATGCACAGACACACACGCACATATAAATACAGTCATTTTTGTGAGTATCTGTCTGAGGGGTGGCTGGGTGCGGGGGTCTGGGCAGAAGCATGTTTGCACAAGTGCTTCCTGGCTATCCTGTCAATTTAAAGACTTGGCAGGAGAATGGGGACAGTCACTGAAAAGCCTGATTTTCTGCCATGAGTCTGTCTGGGGAATCAGCCTGTACTCTGTTTCTGAGCCTCCCTGTTGTACCTGCTCTCAGATCCTCTTTTGCTTTATAACTTTCCTCGTATTAGCTACTTTTTCCTTTCCTCATGCCAGCTCATGTTATTTCTTCTCCTCATGCTTCCTCTCCCTACCACTTTAAAAATGTTTTTCCCCCTCTCTTTCATTTCTCCCTTCTGTTCCTCATCTCACGTCTCTCCTCTCATTCCTCCCATGGCAGTGTCTGCTCCTTTTTCTGCCTCCTTCTGCTCCCCCCATCTTGCTCTCCATCCTGTCTCTTTCCCCTCCCTCTCCCATCTTACATGCCTTTGTTTTCCCTTCCCTCTCCCCCTCCGCTCGGCCTCTCTCCCCTCTTCTCTCCCTCCTGCTTCCTTACTCCCTTCTCTCTCTGACATAAACTTCCCCATGTGAAGCCCCTGGCTGCCGTCCAGCCTCTGGTGAGATGAAGGGGTCCCTGGCATACACTCAGCTCTGCGCTCCGTAGGGCATTGTAACCACTGGTACCAAGGCTGTAAAATCTTTAGTGTCTCTAGGAAAGATGACTGTAAATTCTTCAGAAGTCCCACCAGGGTGTAAAGATTCCCCCCTCCACCTCTCCCCTCCTTCCTCAGGCCTCTGTGAAAGGGGCTATGTAGTAAAACAAGGGGCTCACTCCTCCCCTCTGCTAAAGCCCCGGCTCTGATCAGGATTTCAGCGGAACATGACTTTCCCCATTGACTTCAAGAGGAGCTTTCAGTACCCTGCGGAGCTGAGGAGCAGCTCTTGCCACTTTTTTTTGGTCACTTAGTGATCTGACTTTATAAACATGATTAAAAAATGCTAAGAAAGCATTGAAGAGAGGGAGGCCTTCCCTCTAAATGTTGAGCAAACAGAAACACACGAAGCATTGTTGGGCTCTGAAAGATGAAGCAGCCTCGGACCAGCAAGGGAGGGTGGGGAAAGCAGGCGGCGCATTAAAAATAGGCTAACTCTCACACGTTACAGATTTGCTCAGGGACCCCCAAAGGGGGGGTGGTGGGGGGTTCTTGTTTGTTTTTCATTGTTAATTGGTTTCCAACCTGCAGAACGCCAAGCAGACCTTCTAAAGGGTGTTCAGCAGGAAACGTGGCTGAGGCTCTGCAGAGGCACAACAGATTCCAGCTTTTGGCTCCAGGGAGGTGTTTAGTAAGACCTGGTTACTGTCAGGCTGGCAGGCAGATGAGACTCACGCGTGCACTGAGAGCAGAGCGGGCCATTATGATACTACTTTATCTAACACATACATGTCCTGATGCTTGGCATGAAAACAGAGCACGTGGGTCTCACATGAAGACCTATAAGGCAAAAGCTTTTTGGTACCACTGTGGGTTGGACAGAACTCCCATGTCACACAGAAAACACACAGCATACTCCCATGTCATGCTCCCAGCCACCACCAGCCCTCAAGCAAGACATGCTGCTGTAAGAACCAGCATCAGCAGACACCCTGTGCTGACAGTTGACAATCCACAAGGTGCATCACCCCAGGCAGAAGGGAGCTTGGAGTGGCTGCATAATTCTCCTTTGCACTGTGAAACACTTGACAGGTTTGCAAATACTTGACTAGCCTTCCTCATGGGTTGTACTCTGTGGCAGTGGTGGCAAATTGGAGCTTCCAAGTTGTTGCTAGAGCTAACACCCCTCCCACCTTTGCTTTCTCTAGGTTATGGCACAAGTTTATTTGGCAAGATATGGGATGAAGAATTCGGAGCATTCATATTCTCATGAGTGCTAGCCCAGCCCATAGTGCTGTTAGCATGAAGGAGAAGACTGTTGGTCTGGCAGGATGATGTGTAGGGGCGCCTGGGAGCGTGATAGAGACAGAGAGAACACAGGTTGTGGGAAGAGCCTTTGACAAAATTGCATCTGTGAAAACCAGCAGAGAATTTTGTAGATAAGGAGTGCTGGGAGGCTGGGGGGGCCTGCTGTATGGCTGCCCAAAGCACCTGGCTCCTTGGTTATCATTTGAATAGCAGATTTGCCCCAAAGGGAGGAAAGCATGAAGTGGAAGTTGTGTGACTCTTCTCTTCTGCTTCTCCCTTTTGCTTCCCCTTGCCAAGCCCAGCTCCACAGTTTTCCCAGTGAAGAACTGCAAAGCCATTTCTCATCCCCTTAACTGCTCCCTTCATCTTCATTTATAACCCTATCCTCACAGGGTTCTTTAAGTGTAGCCAAGCTTCCTCTCCAGTTACTGCTGTCTCCACCACAGCCTCTTCTGAGCTTTTGGTGTTTCTGACCTATAGTTTCCATGAGACCATGGGGATCAGCTCTGGCACTCTATTGATATACCAGCTCTTCCAGCCTTGCCAAAACGCTTAGCCCATTGCACAGGAGCAGGCATGGACATGCCCCAAGTATTCAATCTCTGTTGGTCTGCTGTCTGAGTCCTGGTGGGTACAGTAATGAAGCGGAGATCATAGGACCTAGGCTTTATTCCTGGATATACCAATTTTTAAAGGGTGATGCTTGGGATTGAGCTGCATTCATGGCAAGAGCAGTTGGAACTAGGTGATATTTGAGGTTCCTTCCAACCCAAACCATTCTATGATTTTATGGATCTATGATCTTCATTCATGCCTCAGTTTCCCCACCATAAAATAGGGTTACTGATCTTGTAGTTAACTACTTATTAATGCATTGATGTCCTCCTTCTCTGGATGACTTCCTGCACTTAGAAGCTGAGATGTTCAGGTCTGAAAAGCCCTAGGTGTGACAAAACAAGACAAAGATGGAAAAACCTGTAGCTGGGTGTTAATACCAATTCCTGTCCTCTGTAGCTTTGCAGATCTGGAAGACTGCATGTCCTGCTTCCCATGGGGATTCATGGAGTGGTGTCCCCAACCCGTTCCATGCTACCTTTCCTATAAAATGTCCGTGTGACATCTGAGAAGGGGTAACACCAGGCACAAACCTCTGACACAGGGTGGTTGTCATAGGGGATGCTCCAGCCACGCTTGGCTGCTTGGTGAGACTTTGCACAAAACCAGGACTTGGGTGGGAGCACTCATGACTCTGGGACCAGAGCATCAGCTATTCAGTGGGACAAAGGGAGACAGTCATGGGTGAGGGAAAGGGTCACAGGGACAGGAGAAGAGAGAGATGACAGCTTCCAAGCCCCTGAGAGGACTAAAGTCTGGGTTGGGAGCTGAGAGAGTCCCCTTGGTGGCTCTGCCTCAATGTGTAGTGAGCTGGGCAGTGCTACCGGGGAGGACAAGAGGGGTTGCAGGTTAGACCCTTCTTCACCCTCACAGCAAATCCATCCCTCAAGTTGTCTCCAAATAGCAGCCTCTGCCCCCCCACCCCCCAAATATTTCAGCCATGCAGCCCATAGAAAGAAGGTGCAGGAGCGAGGGGGTTCAGGTGTCAGCATTTGTTCCGCATTCTCCTGGTGGCCCTGAAACCCTCCAAACCTCATTTTTCAATAGGCCACCAAAACAACCACTAGATGTTTAATGACTTTCGATCTCTCTTGCCCCAGACAGGCTTTGAAACAGTGACTCAGATGCCAAAGTCCCAGTAGCAAAGTGGCTTTTTAATGACATAACTCCAGCTCGAATTCCAGGCACAGGGGGAGGCTTTGACACTGCTGTTTGTTTTCTTATTGGAGAAGTTCAAGAGAAGCTCAAGGCTTAAAAGCAAACCCTTGAAAGCAAAGCATTCCTAATCACATAAAAGTGTCTGCGCAGGCCACGGCTGAAGAGGGGGCTTGTGACTTTAATCTTTGCATATCCCTTTCTTTCTTCAAGCATCTCTCCCTCTCTGAGACAGGGGGACACACGCACACACTCTCGCACACACAAAACTCTCCTCAACGCCAATAGTATAATGCTCTAGGAGAGGAACACAGAGGAAGAGGAGGAGGAGGAAGCCAGCCCGCCTGCCTGCCCCCATGCTGAGCCCGAGCAGACTTTGTGAGAAAGCTTCTCTCCATCTGCAGCCCAGCCTGGTGGGAGTCAATTAATTCTGAATAACCTAAACCGACAGAGGTATTTGCATTCACAACCTGACTGATGACCGTATAAAATTGATTTATGAATTGAAGTACTTTCCCTCCCCTTATCCTCGATTCAAGCCATAATTGATTATATGTGCTGCAGCGAAATTAAAGAAAAGAAAATTAAAAAAAGAAAAGAAAAAAGGGAGGCCCCACAGACGCTGCTCTATATTCTCAAGGTTTCCCGGGATTAGCTGATCTATTCATCACTTATTGTTTTTTTTTAAATTTAAAAAGTTGCTTCCTTTCCCCTCTCCACCAACTCGCCCCCCACCTTCATCCCAACCCCTCATCACCACCTCAGCCCAGGCAGCAGCACAGCGGGTTGTACCTTGGGAGAGATGATGGGAGGCACAGCACCCCCCCGCAACAAACATTCTTACAGCATGACAGCAAGAGGACCTCAAGCCTGATGCTATCCCTCCCAGGGCACAAGAGACCCCTCCTTAAGGAGAGTGAGCCTAAACTGGGAGTTCTCAACCCCACACTGCCTGAAGCTCACACTTGATGTCTTGTGACTGCCCCACTTTATGGGGTGGAGACTTCACTTGGACTTTCCAACTGGTCATCTCTTTTAAGAGCTGCTTTCTCATCATACTCACACAATGCTCATACAACGCTTTCTACTTAGCCAGGGAGAAGTGCAGTGTGAAAGCAGGTACCACAGAGTGAGATCCATTCGCCCAATGTCAACAAGAAGCGCAAAAAGTCTTGCTGGAAGCACTTGCATGATAAGAGCCCCCCCAGATTTCCTCCTGCACTTGATTTATACATATCCTGAAGCATGAGAACTGATGCTCAATTTATAGACAGACACCCAAAACACCACTTCCCTTACTTGTTCAGAGAGCAGCAAGTCACTCGTCCGGGGTGGTTTGCTTGGCAGCAGCAGTGCTAGCCATGGCATTCAAGGAGAAGCTACTTTGCTGCTAAGAGGCCTTTAATAGATGAGGAAGAGGCAACCAGGTAGGCAGCACTGTGCAGGGATCCTACTCTGCTGCAGCTGCCCCTCACATCCTCCCCAGCCTCATGCCTTTGTCCTGCACTGGGACAACTTCACTGAGAGTTCAGTTTTGCAGGTGTCTGAACTCATTGTTCTGGGAATACTTAGAAGGCTGGGGGAAGGGTGGCTTCATCTGTGTAATTAAAGCCAGAAGCCCAGAGGGATGCTAGGAAGCCTCGTGTTAACTAGCAACTCACATTCCAGGTGGAGGCTCTGGGCTGAGCCTGGAGATATGCAGAAGGCTTCAGAGCAGGATTTGGGAGTTACTACCAAAAATCACAGTAGCCCAGAAGGCAAAGCTCCACTGCAGTGGAATAAAGCCCACTACAGAGCAAAGAACCCCTTCATGCTGTAGTTTGGGACATCACTTGGGTAAGATCTCTCTATCTCCTGTAATGTCTATAGGGCCCCGCTCCTGGAAAATGGATGCTGTGACCACCCTATCTGCCAGCTCTGAGCTGAGGTGCACACTGGGGCTCTGGCCCCCTTCCAGCTGCAAGGCTTGTCAGAGACTTGCTGTGCAGGAAGGGCCTGTTTCACCCTGAGGTGACATAAGAAGCAAATGCATTGTCCTGGGTCTGGAGGCCTCCTCCAAACCCTTCACTTTCCTGCTGAGATGAACAAACCTCTCTTTTCAAACAGCAGTGGCTCCAGCTCTCAATGAAGGGCACTGTATGTGGGCTGGGCCCATAAGTGAGCTTCTGCTTTCTCACCAGGAATGCCTGTCCAAATTAAGGCAACAAAACTCAGGGGACTGTGAGCTAGCAGCCACCAGGCTCATCTACACTCCTGTCATCTGTGAGCTAGAGACCAAAACCACTGATTCTTTCACCCCAGGCTAAGGTGCTGGGTATAGGGATGGGTGCAGGGACAGCACTCCTGGCAGAGGAAGAGTACTGCCTGGTACCCCATCCAGCCAGCTCTCTCCTGCCTCTGCCTCAAGAAGTCTCACAGATGTCAGCTCTGACAAAAGCACACATGGGGAGGGATGTCAGCGCAGATTTACATCCAAAGGTCGCCATGTCCTGAGTGGTAAACGGGGGGACAAAGAAGTTAATCGAGGAGTCAAAAAGGGCAACCTGAAGAGGAGAGGCAGCTGGGAGTGTGGAAGCAGAAATCAAGGCAATTAGCAGGAAAAAAGAGGGAGAGTTTTGCATGCCTTTCCAATTTTTCCACATGGCAAGAACAGCACCGTATTATCTGAAAGTGAATAATTTTTACTGTCAGCAGAGAGAGAGCAAGCGGGAGGCTTGAACTGATGCCTATGGCAGCAGTAACAGTCTCTCTTTCTTCCCACACAAACCAGCAAGCCCTCCACAGACAAAACAGCTGCCCATGCAGCTCCCTGATGTTACAGAACTCCCAGAGTGAAAGCAGTGCCGCTGCTGCTCGCACCCCCACAGACAGGCTCCAGCAGTAAATACCTGCTGTGGCAACGTGCAGGAGCACCTGTCAGAGAAGCAGTATTGATCCTGCACAAGCTGCATTACGAATGAGGACCTTAAAAGGTGGGCAGTGCTGCTTGGAGCTAACAGTGCAACTGTCACAAGCAGCAACAGGCCGCTGCAGCCTGTGGCCAGGCAGGCATTTCAGAACTATTGTTCAGGGTACAGACTGAGGTCATGTTCCCTTTTAAGCTGAGTCAATCTTTTTACTGAGTTCATTTGGAGCTCAGGCCATAGCTGGAGGCTCCTAGATGATGCTCCCAATGCTGACCAGAGCTGTATTAGTTAGCCTGGTGGTGTTTTGGGGTGTGGAGAAAGCATCACCAGCACCCATAGAACTAAAAACAAACCTGGAAAGAAAGTGTTAAAATAGGGGTTTTTTTTATGCTAGTCTGGTTTTTTTTTTTTTGCTTTTCTTTCAGAAAACACGGGAGGAATTGCTTTTAGACTTGGTAGAATCGGTTAGATAAGGCTTTCTCCTTTTTTAACATCACAAATTGATCAGCTGCCTTCTAATAGCATTAACTCGCACCAGCAGAGGCACTAGTTAGCTACTGGAGAGGAACCAGCTGTCCTGAGCTGTGCCCACTGGTGCAGCCACCTGCCCAGGACTTCCCTGCTCTCTGCATTTAGCATGCCTTCACTGGCTCCATGGAGGAACTTTACAGACTCTTGCTACACAGCATCTGGGTTGTCATAGCCACCTACTGCCAAGCAAAAACCTGTTCACAATCTCCTGTTTCCCAGTTCCTTTTTGCAGTTATGTGAAGTTCTCAGGCAAGAATATAGGTGAGGAGTCACTGCTTTGCTCCTGGCACAAGCATTTGGGATGGGGTACCTCCACAGGTCTCTGGACTTGAACTGGAAGAGAGCTTGGCACCTCTCTCTGTTAGTCTAGGGGAGCAATTAGCCAGGCTCAGCAAGCAAACCTGTAAGGAACTCCGTGGTTTGTCATGACACGTAGAAGGTAGCAGAGACACAGCATCTATTAGGTGAAGCAAGGGCAGAATCAAGAAGGTGTTTTGGCTAATTCCTAGGGGGGCTCTTGACTGGCTGAGCCCATCTACCTGAACCAGAGACCATCTACCATCTACCAGAGACAAAGCACTGTGACCAAAAATGAAGCGGTTGTGGTCAGATACAAGTCATGTAAGGATAACTGAGTGTTATCCAAGAGTCTTCACAACACAAAGATCAACCTAGCTGGTCTAATGATTTCTTTTGGCCTTCAAACCTCAAAACAATGCTCCATCCTTCAAACATTCACTTTCTCTCAAAAGCTGGGTACAAGATCAGGTCTAAAGTACAAGTGTCTCTTGTGGCCAGAACGACTGTGCTAGGCATGTTTGGTAGTTGTGCCCTTGCCCAGTTGCCCTGGGGGCTGTTTTTTCTACACTTGTCTGCATTTGGTTGCTTCTGTTGTTCAATTCCACAGTGACAGACCCTGGAGAAAGGCAAGAGGTTTCTTTATTTCTTTCCAGCTGCAATTGTGCGAGTAATTTTATCACAAATTGTCTCTGCAAATGTCACAGGCAATCAGGCATTTTTGCAGGAGACAGAAAAATGTCTCCTGGACAAGATTTTGTCTGCAGTGTGACATGGGTTTGGGCAACTGGTCTGGGACAATGACAAAGATCCAGCCCTTCCTCCAGCGAGTATCCTCAGGAAGAAGTAAGGTTTCTGTAGGGACAAAGCTGTCAGGTTACACCTGGGAGGAAAGGTTTTCTTTGCCCATTACCCAAGCTTGGGGAAAATACAGTGGGGGTCTTGTTTCTTGAAGCTACAGCTTAGCAGAGGTGCCAGCAGGTAATATTTTACAATCACGGTTAAGGCAGGATGAAAAACACAGAGCTGGTTTCCCAGTGACCCCCGCTTTACACCAAACCCCCATCCCACTCGTGTTACAGCACCAAGAGCTCCTGAGCACATGAGGACTTTGGTCCTCCTGCCATTTACAGGATTTTCTTCATTCCCCCCCTCCTTTTCTTTGAATGAAACTTACTTCTCTACAGCGGTTTCTCCATCCATCCTTCCCCCCAGCGCCCCACTCAGTATCCCCTCACCACACACACACACACGCATGCACACACGCACACACACACACACACACACGCACTTGCAGGCAGGCACAAAGGCTTTAAAAGGCGCCCTTTATGTCCCCCCACAGCTGCCTGCACAGCCCCTGCTCCAGCGCTCGCCAGGCGAGGCCGTGTATTCTTCAGCTCCCAAAGGCCCCCATTGCTGTCAATTAGTTACGGGACGCCACCGGGATTCAAGGCTGACAGCTCCGGCAAAGCAGGAGAAATGGGCTCAGTGGGGAGCAAGGGGGCCTGCCCTCTTTCTTCCCCCCCACGTCTTTCTCCCCACAAGAAATACCTTTCTCAGTAAGATTTTTGTAGGCTTCCCCCCCTTCCCCATCCCACAACCTGTGCATGCATGCAGGGACGTGCATATAGAGCCATGCACGGCGCTGAGAGATGTGAAAAGTGCTGTGAAAGGGGAAAGCAGACCCGCTGATACGGGGGTTATCAATATCTCTGCATGGTTCTTTCTTCCTCTTCTCCATCCTCGTCCCTGGTAACAAATTCCCGTCTCTCAGCTCCCTAGCATGAGCATAACATCTTATTTCTCCCTAACTTTCCCACTCAGGCTGGCTCTTTGGAAGGGAAGGGACAAGGTTAAAACACGACTCTACAGCAAATGCGGGTTTCACGTGGTGGTGTTTTATCTGACACCACTGCTGCCAGGCATTCACAGAGCATCTCCTTGTGTGACTCTGCAAGCCCTCAGAGATGGGGGGAGTAAAGCCGGGAAGATGATGCTGACCTGATGATCTCATGGCAAACATCGGTGCTATGACATTTAGGAAAGAAACAAAGGTTGTAATGGTTTGTGAGTGAGGGACATCTTTAGCCAGATTATGGAAATAAGATATATTTGAGGAGGAGCCATCCCCATGATTTCAGCCCTGATATCTGGTATAGAAGAAAACCCAGCCGGGGTGATCCAGTGATCTGAAATGGGATGTATTTCATGTGAACCCCAGCTTTGGTTCCTGTTGCGCATGCCGGTTGGAAACGGGGCTCACACGCTCCTAATCTGATCTCTGTATTTGTCTCTTTCCTAGATACATGGATAGAATGGAGGCAGTTACACCAGCTGTGGGTTTGGCCCACCCAAACTAGTCTCTGTGGATCAAAGAGGGATAGCAAAACAATATTTGGATAATTTTTTTCCCTTGTCTCTGCTTTAGGCTGTTTGTGTGTCCCTTGCCAAGTCACCTCATCAAGTGCCTAGCTGAACCACAAGCAGCTTCACTTACTGGCCCATTGGTTTGTCTTCTGCCTGGAGGCACCACTAAATCAGGGTGACTGTATTTCACACGCCTTATTGGACTCAAATGATCCTTTCATCTGAAAGTATTGAAGATAAGAGCAGCTCAGATTCAATTTATTGGACAAAAATCCTCCCCTGAAGTTTGGGTCCAGACTGGACCCAACCCAGGAAAAGAGCAGTCTTTCAGTTTGGCTGCATCTGAAGACTTCAGCTCAAACCCACACAAGAGGGTCTTGCACAAGCAGCTCATCTTGAGAGAATTCTGCTTCCTGGAGAGATGAAATCTTTCAGAAACAGTGTAAGATGAGATTTCAAGTCCCTAGGAAAACAACATCCTCCGTTCCCACTCATAATTTGGCCTTGACATGGAACTATGGACCCCTGCCTAACCCAGAATCCAGTTCAGACAACAAGTTCTGGGCTATTAGAGTGGGAACGAGAACTCTTCACTTAGCATGGAAAATCCCATGAACATCCACAAGGACTGCCAGAGGATGTTGGGGAAGTTGTGCATGGTTTAAACTGAGTGTGCACTATTATTTTCATGCTGTGGGTGCTGGGGAGCGAGCAAGGCTGCAATAATACTTGGTATTACAAAGGGCAGATGTGGTAAATAGCTCACAAGAGAGGCTGACAGCCTTCCCAGGCCACCAGAGGAATAAGCTGTCCAAGGAATGGCTTCTAAATGAAACAGCCTCTGTGCAGTTTCTGCATCTGGACAAAGGATAGGTTTATTTTGGATGTGCTAGTAAAACTGCTGTCTGCCAGCCATAAGGTCATACAGCAAAGGTCTGGCTGATGTCTGGTGAAGGAAGAATTCCTCTGGGCCTCCTCTCTCAGTGAGTAAACGCAGGCGTTGTAAAAATGCAGTAATGCATTCACCACTTCCCTACAGAACCCTGCTGAAATGAGTGAACTCATTGCAACTAGTTCAAACCTACTTGTCCTGCAGCATAGTGTTCTTCACGTAAGGATGACCCTCGGTAAGAAAATGCTCTGGATCCTGAGCAAGGGACTGATGATGGTTAAGGATTTGATGGCACACGCCAAGCTCACAGACCACATCTCATATTATTTTCTTGTGCATAGCAAGGCAGAAGAAACCTGTTACCATGATGGACACCAGCTGGCTACCTCATTGGGAGACCATAAAATAATCCAAGGCTATTGTGCCTGAGAAGATGAACTCTTTCCCCTCTTCTGACAGGATTCTGGTCCATGGTACTGCTGAATCTTTTACAGCCAACCAGAGAAGTCACAGCTATCAACCCAGAGCTTCCTACTTCTGTTTTGTTCATACAACCACCTACAACGTTCACACATTGCTCTTTTAAAATGCCACTGAAAGACAAAACATGTAGGAAAGGATAAGTGCAAAGGATCTCTGTTTGGTGCCTGAGTGTTGAACCATATTGATTCTAGGCCATGGACCACAACATGCCAAGCCAACAGCAGTAAAAGAGAATGAGAAAGGCTGGACTGGAAACACCAAGAGAAGTCTCATAAATGCATTAGCAGCACCAAGGCAGGAGGGGGCCAGGAGATGATGATGAAGGGGGGATGATGAACGGTGGCCAACAAGGAGACTGGATCTCACAAGGTGTTTGCTAGTTGGGTCATATGCATTCCCATCAACCTGTAGAAAAGTTGACAAAGAATGGCAGGGTGTGAAAAAGTCAAAATATCTGCTTTATCAACACCTCTTCGCTGGCTGACACACGTAGGCACAACCTGCTTCCATGCCTCCTTTGCCACGCACCCCGTAAGAGTACCTTATAGCTGAGATGCCAAACCCAGCCTCCAGTGAGAGATGCTTGCCAACATGTCTAATGCATCACTGACAGGGTCCAGAGATCGAGCTCACCACCTCACGGAGTGAGAGGGTAACAAACCATCAGGGTTTTCCTGTTACAGACAATGTTGGGGAAAGAGTCAGGAAAAGGTAAAAGTAGTCTTTGGGATGAAATCCTCCCAAAGTAGCCCCACAAGAACTGCTGGCTCTCTTCCATTTTACATGCTAATGCAGAAATATGAGTTTCCCAGGCAGAGATGAAAGGAAAACACATGTCTCATATGACAGAGGACCCCTGGGACTGGCACAGGGGGTAGGAGGCAAGAAAGAAGATCTTTATTCTCCATTCCATTCCCGTTAGCACTGAGCACCACACAGGAAGAAAGAATATCTGATATCTGAAGAGCCAACTGATCTCCCTAGTTTTGCTGATGGAGATGAGGCCTGAGGGAAATATCCCACCAGTGGCATTGTGGTGTTGACCTCACTAGTCCTGCCTGAGCCGCTTAAAGAGATGTCTACAGTTTGTTTTAGTTTGCATCAGGTAGGGGCAGAACTGAAGATTGCCCTGGCTCTGTAAAAAGATCTTTCTGAATTTTAATAGCATCGGATTAAAATGTTGTGGTCTGCATCAGACTAGACTGTTGTGGTGCTCCCTCCTGGGACACTCTGGATTTGCTTCTTGGGATCAGGAGGTAACGAGCAGAGGTCTGCTTTGCAGGTCTGTTCTATGCCCTCACCTTAAGACATGTAGCTCTGCATTAAAATGCACAACTGCAAGAGATGAATCTCTGATTTTAGAACTGCAGTGCAGTGGGGAGAGCTGCCCAGACAGCTCTTCCTGATTTGAAGCGCTTCAGGAGCACACTGGATAAAAAACTGGCTGGATGGCGGGGCCCAAAGGGTGAGGGGAGTTAAATCTGGTGTTCCCCAGGGGTCAGTACTGAGGGCTGTTCTCTTTAATATCTTAATGATCTGGGTGAGGAGATTGAGTGCATCATCAGTCAGTTTGCAGATGACACCAGGCTGGGCGGGTGTATCGGTCTGCTGGAGGGTAGGAAGGTCTACAGAGGAATCTAGACCAATGCTAGTCATATGAGCTTCAGCAAGGCCAGGTGCCGGGTTCTACACCTGGATCATAACAACCTGTCATAGTTTTACACAAGCTGGTAGGCTACGAACTTGGGGATGCGTGACTGCAAAGCTGCTGTCAGAAAAAGATCTGGGGGTACTGAATGATGGTCACCTAAATATGAGCCAGCAGTGTGCCCAGATGGCTAAGAAGGCCAACGGCATCCTGGTCTGCATCACAAACACTGTGCCCAGCAGGACTACAGAGGTGATTGTCCCCCTGTATTGAGCGCTGGTGAGGCCACATCTCGAGTACTGTGTTCAGCTCTGAGCATCTCCAAAAAGGAAAACACTGAGGTGCTGGAGCGGGTCTGAAGAAGGGCAACAGGGTTGGTGAAATCTCTGGAGCACCAGTCCTGGAGCGGTTGAAGAAACAGGATTGTTTAGCTTTGACAAAAGGAGGCCTTGTCACTCTCTACAACTACCTGAAAGGAGGTTAGAACAAGGAGGGGGGCAGCCTCCTCTCCCTAGTGGCAAGCGGTAGGACCAGAGAAAATGTTTGCAAGCTGTGCTGCAGAGGTTTAGTCTGGATGTTAGAAAGAATTTCTTCACTTGAAAGTTATAAAACATTAGAACAGGCTGCCTAGGGCAGTGGTGGAGTCACCATCCATGGAGGTATTTAAAAGCAGATACACATAGTCCTGAGGGGCATGCTTTACAGATGACTTGGCAGTGCTGGGTTGAACACTGGACCTGATTATCTTAGAAGTGTCTTCCAGACAAAGATATTATGTGATTCTGGGATTCTGAATGTCTTCACCTGAGAGATGGTTCAGTAATGAGAAGGCAAAGAGCGGTGCTCAGATCCTGCCTTGTCACCGATGTCCTGCATGACTTTTAGCTTACAAACAAAATCCTCTAAACTGTAAAATGTGGTACCATGGGGATACCACATGGCTTTCCTTGCCATTTCAGACAAGATGAACCTCTGCAAGTTCCCTTTTCCGACACAGACAACTTCATTGCAAAGCTGGGAAGGAAGGTGTCTTTCATGCTTAATCAGGTCCAGCCTTCATCATAAACCTTTCCTTCTTCTGTGCCACACTACCACAAGATGTTAAAATCTGAGAAAATGTTGCAAAACAAGAATAAAAGTCGTTTTCCCCATGTATGTGGCTAAATACCAGTTGATTCAAGGGATAAATCAGCTTCTCTAAGACTGCTGGTACACTATGTGCTGGCCAGCTTGAAATGAGCCTCCAATCCTCACACTAGTGATCAACCTCAATTACCAGACCCACTCAGCATGCCATGACCTTCTCAGCAGCAAAACCAGCAGCCTACATGATTTTATCTGTTCTATTACACTTGAGGAGCATCCTTGCTATGGCCAAATGTGGCCACCAGGTCTCCACCAAAGTCTCTGATCCTCTGGTGGTGCATGCATGGCCAAGATTACCATCTTGAAGGCACTAAGCATTCTAAGCTGGGAGGCAGCTCTCTGTGGTGCAGGCGAGGGATGCAGGAACAGGTGTGGATGCCATAGGATATTTAACTTCACACAGCTTAATCTGGAAAGGTTTCAGCACTATGGGTGGGTTTAAACTCTGGACAACCCACTCTATGGTGTGCAATTTTAAAAGGCATGATCCCCTTGGTTCTTCCAAGGAGTGATTTGATCTACAAGCACTTCAAGGGAGAGAAGGATTCCTGATATCAAAGGGCTCTTTAATCTGGCAGAAAAAGGCACTTATGAGAACCAGCTGCCAGCAGCTGAGGATGGACAAATTCAGGCTGAAAATCAAGGTGCACATTTTCAACTGTGAAAGTAATTAATCCATAGGGCACATTACCTAGAAGGGCAGCAGCAGCTAAGTTGTTGGCAGACCTGAAATCAGGACCAGATGTTTTCCTGGAAGAGATGATGTCACCTAGTCAGGGATGGCAAGGCTCAGGGCAGGAACCATGTGAGGCCAGGCTGCAGCCTCACAGCTGCCATCACTGCCACTGGCCTCACAAGCCAGAGCAGGAACCTGTTATACATGCATCTACACACGTGTGGATGGGTGTGTACGCACAACTTCACACGTACAGCCCCAGTTAGCACGGACCAACATCTCCCCTGGCCAAAGGTTTGCTCTGCACACTTTATTTATTTACTCACTTCAGTCTTAAAGCACTGCATAAGTACCTGGCCCAAGCTCAGGGACTAAAATCTCCACAGTATCCCAGTTTGACTTGGCGATGGGACTGATGTGGAAAGAAAGGGCTGGCTGCCCGCTCACCTGGCGGGGAGGAATGTCCACCACTGCCTGTCTTCCTGCTGCAGCTCCCCGGAGTCCCTTTCTTTGGGCCACTGCTGCCTTGCAGCCTCTCCAGTGTCATTTGGAGCCTCTATTGAGAATCAGTGGGTTGGGCAAAATTCACTCCTCCTTCCCCGCCCCTAGCCCTCCTTGGCAGTGCTGCAGCCCAGACCTCACAAAAAAAAAGAAGAAAAAAGAAGAAACCCCCAACCCTCCACGCTGCTGACAACAGCAGCAACCATGCTTCAGGCCCTATAATTGATGGCCTCAGCACAGGGACCCTGCTTGTCTAGCTGCCACACTCACCCCCAGCTCCCTTCCCACCCAAGCCCCTGCTGTTGCTATCCTCCTCCTCCTCCTCACTATCCTTTTTTTTCCCTGTTAACAAGTGCGCACTGTTAAGAGTTGTGGTCCCTCCCTCCACCACACTCATTCCCTTTCTTATGGCAGCAAGGGATGGTTTGGGGGTTTTCTGGATGGGAAACATGCACGCAAGTTATCTTTGCACAGGTTTGTGCCTCAGCGTGGGCAACAGGCAGTTGAGAAGGGCTCTGGCTTGTGCTCCAGGTCAGAGCAACGCAATAGGCTGATAGGCTGGGGAGAGCACAAGCAGAGGTAGGGGGCAAGGCAAAAGGGCCTCCTGAATCGATGGGGAATGGTATGAAAGGCAAACTCTGGCACGCATGGGGTGACCCAGCTGGATAAAGTGCAGCAAGGCAGCTTAGTTAATGAGCTGCATTAAAATTAAACAGAGACGGTGTTCATTTTCCAAGCAAAAGGGCTTCACGGCCTCTGTGGGAAGATAGTGGCACAGTGTGAAACAAAACTGGGGCAAAACTTTCCCTCCCTCGCTGCCTGTTCCCATCTTCAGCAGGTGTAAACTAAGGCAGCCCCACTGTCTTCCCCCTGCCTGCATTAATACCAGCCAGCTCTCAACATCCCTTTGCTGCCACCAGCTTGTACGTCCATAAAAAAGATGATGATCTTGTCACCATTGCTGTAAATCTGAATTTTTCATAGACAGTTGCAGTTCTGAGAGGTGACAGCTGCTTACCAGCTGGCCCCCAGAATGATGAAGGACCCAAGCAGTCTGCAAGACCAAGTCCAGCTTTAAAGAGGAGGATGATAATAACATGTGTCCATCCCCACTCCCACCCCTGTCAGGAAGAGGATTTATACTCCTTCTTACAAAGAACTTAAGCAGTCATTTAGGCTCTGCTTCAGCAAAGCACCTGCTTTACTTTGCCGTGGGACTGGAGCACACGGTTACAAGTGTGCTTAGAGGTGCTCCTGGGTAGGAATAAAATTGATCAGATGCTTAAGCTTAAAGAGGAGCTTAAATGCCCTGCTAGACCCAGGCCGTGCAACTGAGGAAAGCAAAAGAGAAAAGATGCCAAAGCAGAACAGAAGGGCAGCTTTTGGAACAATGAACTGGTTTGGTTTCTGTGATCTGCATTTAATGTAGATGAACAAAACTCCTCATTGCTTGGTGGCTGAAGACGGAAAAATCGACCCAAGAGAAAGAGTGACACAGTGACAGCTCACACATCTTACTGCTATAACAGTGATCTTAGCTGGTAAGAAATACGTACATTCACCCGTGAGTTCCGGGTTTTTTCTGTACATTGAATAGGATGTGGAACGTAGGTCTTTGTCCATAAAGGCATGGTCTGCTCTGCTGTCCATTCTGCACACTTCTAAATCACCACCACACTGTCAGTGCACATCAGGGCCTTCTGAGCGAATTTATCTTTTCAATTACAAAGTAACTAGGCTGTTTAATTAGCCACGGGAATGCTAGCCCCAAACACAGATGGGATATGCTCTAGGAAGACTTCCAAAACAGTCTGAGAGCTCTGTTTGGCATAGAAAGGTATAATTTTCCAGTCTGTTTTGTTGGTCCCACTAGGTAGGTGCCAGCAGCGAAGGCAGCAGCGGTTCCTATGACACTGCCTTACCAGGTACCTCAGAACCAAAATAGGCCATGCTCCCTTCTCCACAGCCAGCTGAGGTGTTGTGACCACGACCAAAAGGCTTCACCTCATGTCATGGGAATGCTTATTTCAGAAAGAGTCTGGAAGACACAAATACGACTTCTCTTCGCTCCTTTTGAATCGCCAAGGTCTAGATGGGATTCAGGAGACATGCTAAACACCACCTGTGGACTCACAGAAATGACATGGGCAGTCAACATAAATTACTGTGCATTTTACACCTTCAGTAAAGTAAGTGTCTCAGCTCAGATTCACAGGTTTTTGAGAGGCAAATAATTTTCACAAATCAGAATCAGGATGTTGAGGTGTTGGAATGAGTTTAGAGGAGAGCAGCTAGAATGGTCCAGGGGCTGGAACGTCAGCCCTACGAGGAGAGGCTGATGGAGCTGGGTCTGTTTAGCCTGGAGAAGAGGAGGCTCAGGGGTGACCTTATCGCTGTCTCTAACTCCCTAAAAGGGGGTTGGAGTCAGGCGGGGGTCGGTCTTTTCTCCCTGGACACTGGAGACAGGACAAGGGATCACAGTCTTCAGCTCCATTGGGGGAGGTTTAGACTTGACATTAGGAAAGGGTTTTTCACTGAGAGAGTGATCCGGTTTTGGAATGGGCTGCCCACGGAGGTGGTTGAGTCACCACCCCTGGAGGTGTTTAAGGTCAGGCTGGATGCAGTGCTGAGTGGCATGAGCTAGATGTCAGATGTTAGGGTTACTTGGTTTATTGGATTTTGGTTGGACTGTATGGTCTTTAAGGTCTTTCCTACCTTATCATTCCTGTGAGACTGTGATAGAAAGAGATCCCATATTTACATGATATGCAGGTAACTCTGGGATGAAAATGAGCAGCTTTCTCCAAGTCTACCCCACGTTTCAGGGAGGACAGTCGCAGTAGCCCTTCTGGAAGACCTCCATATTATAAGCAATGTATTTTTGAGAAATGCAACTACTTTGAAGTTGCAAACTCCTTGATGAGGCTGAAAACCCCCACAGTTCTTCCTAGCACAGGTCCAAATAAAAAGTCAGAGCAACAAATATCTGCAGCTGGAAGGCAGTGCACACACCTGTTGCTTTCCCTTCTTTTTGTAGCTCCAGGCTCATTCATCTTCTTCACCCCTTTAGATAATCTTGAAATGAGGTTCTCAGCACTTCAGGGTCCTCATGTCTGCCCATCTTCTGGGCCCCTGCTAGCACTGCATCTGTCCCCATGCCCCCCCACTCTGCCCATGGCCCACATCCTGAGCATGAAAGCCAGCTGGATTAATCCGGCACAGAGCACATTGTGTGTGAGTCATGACAGGCTCACTAAAGCGTGCAGTGCTGATAAAAGGAAGCTCTGATGGGCTCTGTCAGGGATCCCAGAGAAACAGCGTGGAAAAAATCTGCTAACCCACATCCCAGCCTGGCAGCTGGGGCCTGGAGACAGCCGGGCACCAAGGGGAAGAAGCACAGGGAAGCAACCATGGCATGGGCAGGTCCCACTGCATGCCCAGCTTGTGGGGAAACCCGGCCCTGGGCAATAGCTGGTGCTTCCTGGGGTCAGACAAGAGCTCATGGGGTCAAAGGAAGGTTGGAGCAAGCCCCCATGTCCCAAGGCTGCACCCAAGGATAACCTTCTCACCCCAGAGGGACCAGCTAACCAGGGTGCTTCAGGTATTTATGGAGCTGTAGAAAGGGCAGTCTGACCCTTCAGCATGTCACAGTCTCACAGGAATGATGAGGCTGGAAAAGACCTTAAAGATCATCCAGTCCAACCTAAAACCAACCCAGTAATCCTAACATCTAACGTCCTTCTGCCTCTGGATATTTTTCACAGTTCTGTTCCTCACAGCCACAAACCACAAGACAGATCGATTATTGTTTTGCTCATCTTTGCTTAGCAGTCAGCAGTCCCGCTTCCAGAAACCCAGCAGGAGAGACTAAGGACCAGCAATACCTGGTAGCCTCCGGTGTGCTGGAAGTCTGTCTCATAAACACTCAGGAACATACAGAGGGTGAAATCATCCTACAAGCAGGTGCGAACTTGTAACACAGTCTCAAAAGGTTGGCGAGTGCATGTGCTGCAAACAAGGTTCTGCCCTAGGCACCGCGTGGTTCAACAGCTTGTCTGACCACAGAAGTAGGGGTAATAGGGACCACAACATCAGGGCTATTGCAGAGAAACGAGAACAACATTTATGTGCGCCACAAAGCTGGGAGGAGTTGCAGCCATGGGGGCTGTGTGGGAAGGCATCAGCAGATTTCAAAATAATCTAGATAAATTGGAGAATTAGTCTCAAATCAGCAGGATGGAAATCAGGCAAGAGCAAGCACAAAACACCACAGTGAGGTGCTGGAACTTGAATGCAAAAATGGGGACTAATTGGATAAAGAGCACCGCTGCAGGAAAGGCTCCCAGACCAGGATCACAAACAAAAACTTAGTCAACACTGTCATGCTGTTTCAAAACAGGCAAGTCTCTTGATGGAGTCTGCTAATGAGACATTCATAGGCAAGGCATGGGAGAAAATGAGTGTGCTGCAGTTGGCCCTGGGGATGTCTCAGCTGGGGATGCTTAGCACAGCGCTTTCCAAACTGGGTAAACAAACTGGGAAGTGTTCTGAGGTGCAAGAGCAAGGCACGATAAAAGCTTTAGAAAACATAATCTGTGAGGGCAGATTGAAAGAATTGGGTTTGTTTAGTCTGGAGAAGAGAAAATTAAGAGGGAACACAAGGGCTTATCCTATAGACCACAGAGTCCAAGGGAGGAGCACAAGGAGAACTGGGACTAGTTCGCAGCAAAGATTTAGGCCAACAGAGTGGTAATAGTGAGGATTTGGAGACAACGAGGGATACTGCAGACTGTCCTTCACAGTCAGCTTAAGTGGAGGTGACAGAAAAGCCTGTCGGGAGCGCCTCGTGTATAAGGAAGATGAGGGCATCCAAAAGACATAACCAAGTACTAAGTGGATCATTCATTCTCCATCCTGCTCCGTGCCAGCAGCTGTACTTACAGACCCTCTCTGACTTCCCGCAAATCAAGGGGATGGGGATACCCCAAGGAGAAAGTTTTCTATAAAGTGATCATCCATCACCCTTGCTCCCCACTCTAACTCATCACCTCCCCAGGCCCCTCTGCACACTCCAAAATCTCACTGGGTTTCCACAGTTCTATTACTTATTTATTTGTGGTTGACTTGTGAGACCCCCATAGAAAGACCCAGGAGGTCTTAAGCTGCCATGCATATACTAAATAACAATAACCACCCCTAAGAACTTGCTGTATAAATAGACAGGACAGAGGAAAATGATATCCTACTAGATGTGCAGAGGAGAAGCTGAGAGTAAGGGACCTGTTTAGCTTGGAGCAGAGAAGGCTAAGGGGGAACCTGCTTGTAGTTTTCAGTTCTCTGAAGGAAGTTAAGGAAAAGATGGAGCCAGACTGCACCTGGAGAAGGCCAATGAGAAGACAAGAAACAATGGGCATAGGTTGCAGCAAGAAAAGTGTTCACTGAAGCTAAAGAAAACAATCTTGTCTGGGAGCAAATGTCTGTATTGGAACAGGTTTCACAGAGAGATTGTGAAATTCCCATCCTTGTAGGTTTTCAAAACTCAACTGTATAATATCCTGGAAAACATGATCTAACTTTCAAATTAGCTTTGCTCTGAGTGGGGACCAAGGTTAGAGTCCTGCCAAGGTCCTGTCCCACCTGAGGCATTCTCAGACAGGTAAACTATAAAGCCACCTATGCAACATCCCTGACACCCATGCTTCATACATTATCCTCTCTGCCACACTGGGCTCTCTTCATGCAGGCATTCCTTTCTCTTTGCCCCATAAGTTTTTCTTTGTTCTTTATCTTCTGCAAAGCTGGATCCTTGCTGTTTGCATCATGCCTCAACCCATTGTAAAGCACTATGTAATAACAGCATTTCTTGATCGTGATTCACAACAATAGCTACCACCCAAGTTCTTGGCTCACTGCATAGTCCAATATCTAACAGCATTCATTTCAGCCCAATATTATCTGCATCCCCACCCCCTCTGACTCCAGCTTCAGAGGCTGGCCAGCCAGCACTGATCCCACGCTGTTCTTGTTTGCAAACCCTAAGCACCCTGACTGCTGCTTGGAATGAAGAGGGAGCACTTGGAGATGAACTTTTAGCAGTGCAAGCTTTAGGGAAGGCTGAAGTCTTTACTTGTCTGTTCCTGATTTATTGATGCCTCCCTAATTGTGGAATGCCAACCATACATGGAGATGTGCAGAAAGAAAGGACTTGGCTTGGAGGAAAGAGAGGTCATCACAGGCAAATCAGACACAGGCACCAAGAAATGTTCTTGGTTTGAGTTTTTAATTGCTGCTGCAATGAATGTAATAAATGAGCTGCCCCTACTGTCAAGAGTTTTTCCCTTGTTCCAGATTTGGCCTTAACCCTTCTTAGCATCATGCCCAGCAAGGGTATATGTGTGCATGACAGAGGGAGAGGCAATGTTCATTTTCAAAGCAGAACCAAAGCAGTTCATCCTCTGCCTGTATTCTTTTTAGAGGTATCTTTTTGGAGGTGCTATCTTTTTCCTTAATTCTTTTGGGTCACAACGTAAGCATGAATTTGAAAATTATCCGTACAAGTAAAAATTAATAAGCTCACTGGCACAGTAAAACACCAAGAAGAAAAAAAAGGAGAGCAAACCCTACTGGTCTTTTCTCTAGACCTTCTTCTTTACAAATGTGGGTGCTTTTATATTAAGATTTAATATATAGCAAATGCTAGAGAACAACAATTTTTGGAAAGTGTAATCTGCAATTTTCCTCACGTACCAGACTAATAAACATCTTTGTGCCCTCTTCCTCACTTCTGTCTCTTGAGCTATAGTTTAACAGCCGGCATCTGCCACCAATTACAGCAGCTTAAGTTTTCACCTCTGAGGAGCAGAGGTAGAAAAGGCTGGGGTCTCATGCACATATGTTTTCTCCAGCATTTCATCTCCACACACCACCACTCCTCCCTTCTAGATTTGCTCTTCCAGACCCTCCTCAAATCATCCCTCTCTCCCATTAGCTCTCTTCCTGCACCAAGCCTGTGAAACAGATCCAGCTGTTTCATCAGGATACTAGAGCTAAAGGGCATTGATTTGACAGCACACCAGAGAAAACATGCAGTCTAGTTTATACTTTGGATTAATCATACTAATGAGCATTTTGAATCTACCCTGTTGCCGAACGCAGAGCCGAACGCAGCATCCAAATTAGACTCCAGAGCAGACACAGTGTCGTTAGATTGAGGCTTCCTAGTCACGCTATTGAAGCAACACTTGTGGTGAAGAATGTTATTAATAACTTTTGTTGCAGAACTATAGCCCAACAAACGATCTAAAAATGGTACTACTCATAATTGCACTTACAGCTTGCAGGATGGGGTTACTTTGTCATTTATTTATGTCAAGTGGCTTTTTTC
Organism: Upupa epops; assembly: GCA_013397515.1. Taxonomy (NCBI): domain Eukaryota; kingdom Metazoa; phylum Chordata; class Aves; order Bucerotiformes; family Upupidae; genus Upupa; species Upupa epops. Next base: position 142,140 of record VZRI01002007.1, read on the forward strand.
TCCCCTATTTTAAGCCTTCTCCAGTGTAGTTTGAAGGCTTGGTTCTACCCTGCTTTTTTTGCTGCAGTTTAGCTGTTTTCAAAGCAGCTTTTTCCCCCAGTGCACAGCCCGAGTTGTTCAAGCCTTGTTGTAGTTCAGGTACAGGGCAAGTTGGCTGACAGAAGTCTGATGTGGTGGAAAGAGCAAGCCACAGACATGGCTGACTAAAGCGGAGACTCTAAACAATTTAAGACATATTAGTCTAAATATGGATGGTGCAGAGGAGCCTCTAAGGAGGGAATAGCCTCTTGGAATGCTGGAGTAAGGAGCATCAGCAGCAGGCTGTGTGTGGCAAAGTCTGTGCAGCACTTTCCTGCACTAAACTTGGACCTGGTCTCTGGAAATCTCTTACATTCCCCTGGCAATGAATTCACTTTCCAAAACAAAATGAAATAAAACAAAATCATTTCCTCTGAATTAAGTTGGGATGGAACATAAAACACAGGCAGGGAAAAATATATATGTGACATATTTGAAGCAGCAGAGAGAATGATTTCATCTAGCATCCAGCTAACTAGTAAAGAGAGTCATCGGGCCTTGAGGCAAAAGCCATTAACACACAAACACATTTTATGCTGGCCAAGGTGAGAAAGGAAGGGTTGTAGGTACTGAGGTGACAGCTACTTTAGGATCAAAGGAGAAGGTTGAGAGGAAACTATAAAACTAACTTCAGATCTTGATTTGAGAAGCTGTGTGAACAGAGGGGAAACTTAATTAAATGACTATTTTTTCTGGGGAAGTGAGCAGTGATGATTTCATTTCCAAGATACTACACCTGAGCAAACGTTATTCAAAGATGGCTTGAATTAGGACTACACTGCCAGTATGGTGATCTGACCTTGACTTCAAAGGCTAAGAAAAATGTCTGGGGGGTAGGTGGTGGGGGGAGCTTGGCTGTAGTTTGCCAGTGGTGCTCAGTATCCCTCAGTCTGTTCCCTCTCCTGCAGAGTAGCTGGATTGGATAGCTGCCAGGCATTGCTAAAGATGTGGCCATCTTCTACATGCCAATCACTTCTGACAAGACCAATACAAACTAAGAAGGTGGCACCAGCGATGAGATGTGAAACACTATAGCTAACACAACTCAGGGGCAAAACCGAGCATCGATGCCATAGGGTGGCCTACAGGTCACCAGACATAGGCCTTATCATCAGGACAAGTCTCCTGCAGACAATCCATCAAACCAGCAAGTAACTAGAAGATTTCAACTACAGCCAAGGCTTTGCTGGTAATCAGGGATTGTTTGCACTCAGCTAGTTTCTGGGACAGGAAGACAGCAAGACACAGTTTGCCCAAGCAAGCTCTACACCCATGCAGAAAAAAGAACAAGGAGTATGAAAAAAGAACAGATAGATTAGACTTCTGCTGCTGACCTTGAGCATAAAGAGGTTATGTATAGAGAGTGAAATCTGGGCTGGATTACTAAGAATTAGCATACAGGCACAGCAAAACCAAGGAAAGTCAAAATCAGGAAATCTTTGAAAACATATTGAGCAGCGAAATTATAGACTAATGAATTTCATTTCACTTACAGCAAAAATTCTGGAACAAATAATGAAAAAAAAGCTATTTGTGAGGAACTGGAATGTCACAGGATGAGCAGCAACCAATATTAGCTTCATAGTCTAGTCATGACAAACCCATCTAATTTCCTTTTAAAACAAGGAGACGGATCTCGCAGGCCAGTAAGGAGAAGCAGATGCCTGTATCTTGACTTTAACAAGTCCTTTGACAGCGTCTCACATGAAATTCTCATATACCAGCAAGGAATGTGTGGTCTATCTACCACAGAGCAGACAAAGCAGTGCTACAAAGACGGTTGCAAACAGGACTTCACTCTGCATGTGCAGAAACCTATTGAATAGAGATGCATGTTTGTCTCTGACTACCGTCTGTTAGTGCCTTGGACTGTGAAGGAGAAGAAAGATGATTAAATTTGCAGGATGGCCCAAGCTGGAAGGATATGCACTGAAGACAGGATTAGAACAAAAAAACCCCAACAACCAAGAGCCTGTGAAAGAGTTGGGGGAAAAAAAAAGGAAGGACACAGTAGGAATCCATGAGAGACTCCACACTGAGCAATAACTGACTGCACAAATATGGGTATGGAAGTACTGGATGAGATTTAGAGTAGATTGAAAACTGAAATGTTCCTCAGCAGCACTGCCATACTCTTGGAAAAGCCAAAAATAGATTGGCTAATTAGATACAGTCCAGAATACAATAAGAATAGTAATCAGAGGTCTAGAGGACATGATCTAGGAAGAAAAAATTAGAGATTTGGTAAAGGCTACTCTGGAGAAAAGAAGGCCAAGTTTAAGCACAGCAAATCTTTAAGTTCATTAAAGATTGCAGCAAGGGAAGAAAGGCACCAGACACTTCTACCTGCCCAAAACAAAGAAGTTAAGAAATAACAGGCAGCTTAAACTGCAGTAAGAAAGACCCAAACTTCATGATACAAAAAAATCAGGGCAGACAGACAGACACAGCACATAAAGGGCCCAGGCATACAGCCTCCCTAAGTAAAGAGATTGCAGAACAGGTTGGATAACTGTCAGGAATGACAGAGGTATCCCACCTTAGGGATATTGAGGGGGAACAGAGATTTGGGGCAGCCAGCACCTCATCCATGCCAGGCTGACTGAGGAGCCAGGCTAGGAAGGGTCCACTGTAAGTGGAGGACTTTGTTAGTGGTATTTAGCGGGACAGGCAAGAGGAGCGCTAGGATGTTTCTCTGCTCTCCAAAACTTCCTTTGCCCTCCGTACAGAGTGTTTCCACTTCCACTGTTTATCTGCAGTAGGTGTCACTGATCTTTATGCACTTCTCCAGCTGCTGCTGCGTGCCCGAAGAGCAGGAGGGGCCAGTCCAGACTAACCTTGTCCTGGGAAGGTTTGTATATTCATAGAAGTGTTCAGGTTGGAAGGGACCTTAAAGATCATCTAGTTCCAGCCCTCCTGTCTATTACACCCATCAGAGTGAGGGGGTTTTCTCACAACAAGCAATACAGTAGGTGTCAAAGCCAGTTTTATATCTCTAGCCTGATCTTAACAAGGTTCTTACCCTGGTGAAAGGGCAGTAAACAGAATATGACTGATGATCACAGAAGTAGGTAGGATGAACTAGAAGCCAGATAATTGAAAGTTAATACTGTGCCTCATATGTTTCAAGAAAACTTGCATTTGTGAATGGAATTGCACTATGGTGAAACACAGTTTTAGGTATAAAAATCATCCTTTGATGGCAAACTAGAGACAATAAGGTGTTTATATGCACAGATAAAGTTGTAGGCATAAATTGCATGTCACAACCATATTTTCCTCGTGTTTCCACAGTCTTTCTATTCTTTGGGATCAGAATAAAATTGTATCACCGTGACACGATGGTACAGATGGAATATTTCAGCTATTAAGTGGCAACAGAATCACTCGGAACTGCATACAGAGGCTATATATCAGGACCTACAGCACACTCTTAGAAAGATCCAACTCCAACACCAAATGAAAAACTAGTCCTTTAAATATTTAACACTAATAATGACTCTTATGATCAACAGAAAACTTAGGATTTTTCAGCTTGTGTGAAGTGGCTCAACAGTGGCAGCACATCACTAAGCAACCCGAGTCTGTAAGCCCACAGAATCCATACTAAATGACTTGCTTTCCAAGAGAGATTGGTTCAAAGTGTTCTCCTGGCCTTTTGGAGGTTCATGGATCATTTGTTCAATGGGAGACTCATGTACATTACTTATTATTACTAGCAATCACTTTGCAATGCATTAGTAACACAGCAGAAATATGCTTCCTAGTACATTAGCCTTCTATTTCCATGTATGTTTTTACTGGAGAAATATGTCTCTGAGTATTCTTTCATTCATCTGAACAACCATGACACACACAGAAGGACCAAGAAACATGATGACACCCTGTGTTCAGTAGGCTCCATTCCTGTGGGTCATATCCTCTTCTCGTATCAATCAGCACTAAAAATCAATTGCGGCGCAGTGATTTCACATATGCAGTAGCCAGGTCAAATAATCTTCATCCCATACCCCTACCTTAAGTGCCACATCCAGAGCACATGGTGCAGCACTGCCCCTCCTGCTTCACCTTTGGCACCAGGGCCATACACTTTGTTACCATGTGATCTGTTAGCCTCAGCTCCGGACGGGTCCCCATCTCCTCTGTGAGGACACTACCCCTGCGTGCTGGGGTAAATAAACGTGTTTAGCTGAAACTTGGTGCAGCCAGGGAGAAGTGACAAACGCTTTCTTGGTGGCAGAAATAGCCCTATTGTCAGAAATCAGAAGAATAATTTCCTGGTTACAGTATCTTTCAGATACATTGATCCAACTTCAGTCCCCAAATAAAGACCCTGGGAGTGATATATTGGCTATTCTGTTTCAGTGACTGAGCACTCGAGAGCAAGAATGCAGCTCCCAGAGGCGTGACACAAGGGCTTGAAGAGGTTGGCTGTATTTTCTTCCACTTAAAACTGGGAGAGGTGAATAGCTGGTGAAAGTGGGGAGGAGATTGATGGCTTTGGAAACTGCAAGGCCCTCTCCCTATGTGGAACAGCTTTGGTACAGACAGTCAGCTTCAAGCCTGACCTTGCCCTCCCTGACCTGTCAGTAACCTCAACCCTGACCTTGGAAGGACCACCCTTTTCCTGAGGGGGGGGAGAACAGTTTAGGAAATTGCCGGGGGTGAGGGGGTGTGTGGAATCTGAGTGGTCATCAGCTCAGACAGTCTCTGAGCTGTGTAGAAGCTTGATGTCCTCATGCTTTTACATTTATGGCACAGCAACCTGGTCCTCATAAAGCATTAGCCCCAAACACAGTCTGAGAGCATTACCTCATTACACTTCTGCATGAAACACCTTCCTGCCTTGCCTGCAAAGTCCCTAGCTTCATTGCACTTTGGATACCATGACAGCAATCAGACCGCTTCCCTGATGGAATTTGTTGAGTCTCTCCTTCTTCAAAAGTCATTCAGATACAAACCAGGCCCTTTCCAGACCTGACTATTTCAGCAGCATGAATCCCAAACCCATCTTGTAGCTCTCTGCCTCCCCCTGCAAGGAAATTACCCCCTCCACTAAGAGCTGCCTCCCCTCTGCTTTCCCTTTCTCATAACCAGCCTTCACTGTCCTGTTTCTGCAAACACTCAGCGCACCCGGCAGCTGAGGGGGAGGGACCAGGGGAGGCTGGTAGAAGCCACTCAGATTTCACATTTATTTAATAGCCGTGGCTGTGCTTGTTTGATTTATCTTCACACATACGTTTGACAGATACGGTCTCATAAAAACTCCACAGAGTAAAAACACCAAAAAGGCCTGCAGCCACACTGTGTTAGCATGCAGTCTGGCTCCAGCTCCAGAGCTAAGCAGACATAAAGCCTGCTGCGGCTGGCAACAACTCTCCGATGGGAAACCTTTGAGTTCGCAATGCCCAAAGGACAGGGTGCTCAAGTGCAGCAGGACTCAAGTTCCTCAGACAGTGGTGGTTATCTGGTCAAAAATTAGAATAGCTCCCAATTTCCTCTTATCTTGAAATGCCCCACTGCCCTTTATTAAAACAAAGCCATTTATGTAGTTACATTTAAGTGGTTCATTTCATCTTTCCCTCAAATCCTGTGAGATACAGCAGTGTTCAGAATATCTCAAGAAAGCTTATGATTTTTATCACACTCCCAAAAACACCTCTCCAAGTTGCAACAACGAAAAAGCAAGGCTGCTTTACCATTATCTTGCAAGGGCCTTACAAGCTTACTGTATTTATATTATTCCCGACATGCCCTTCCTAAAAAATTAAGCATTTATTTCATGAGTTGGATTCGTAGCATTGTGGCTTTCACTGGAGTGGAACTGTGCCTTTGTACAAGTTGTGCACAAAGCACCTACTATACAGTCTGGGATGTAGGCTCTACAAAAGCACAACCAGCTTTAACATAACCATATTTTACAGTGGTTTTTTTTAAGAGGAGCATACCTGAAACTCTCATTCCCAGCATCAAGAGAGGCTAAGTGAAATAGCTGTAAATGGAGTCACAAGTGTGTTCATGTTGCTCAAAGGTATGACTCCAGCTGCATTCAGGTGGTGTTTTATTATGCATATAAATAACACTGCCTCACATGTCCCAGACTGTAGGAAGGAGCTCAGGGCCCAGAGTGAAAGACCTGGTGTTCCAACCTGATGCTGCAGTGACTGCTTCATTTCTTTACACACCGCTCTCATATATAAAATAACATTCTTAGTACTTACCCATCCCACAGCGATAGGGTAGATCTTGCTCTGCTAACAGGATTGTGATGGTCGGTGCGTCTGTTCCACAGTTAATATGCTGGTTAAAACCGCTGCAGAAGATTAGTGGGGAAAAATTGTGTCTGCTTCTCTGTGGGCAGATAAGATACTTGTGGCTCCCTCTCTCATTAGGGATGATTTTTCCCAGCTCTAGAAATCTTTTCTGGTTTAGGTTCTGTTTTAACTAAGGTTGCAATGAATGGTTGCAAGCCTCATGCTTCCCTGATTGTGGATAACTTGGTTTTGTTTAAGGATAGCTTCTCTCTTGCTGATCTCCTAGCTGTGATGCGGGGTCAGGGATCCTCTTGGTGCCATACTCATCCAGTTTTCATGGTCACGCTAAGCAGAGTCACCACAGTCACAATCCAGAGGTGCAGCTTAGTGCCCGGCAAGGAGTTATTTTTCAAAGGTGAGGACTTCAAGTAGTGGTTCCCTTTCTCATTAGGGACATGTTTTCCCAGCTGTAGAAATGCCATCCTTTTTGTTTTAAGTAAATAACTAAGACTTTTGCAGACACCTTGCCTTTAGGACACATTGACTGGTTCTCCTGTTTTCCAAGGACATTAGACAAGGGATGTAGATACTGTTCGTCATGGCTTTCCTTTTTCTCCCCCTCCTACTCTGTTACCTTTATTAGTAGTTTCAAGGGACAGAACGACACAGTCTCAAACCAAGGGCCAACTTCACAGCATTCTTCCCCTCTGGAGTTCATGGAAGGGGGACCATATCTCCTATGTACAAATGCAGAAAAGGCCACCTTTGCACTGGCAACATAGCCGCTGATACACAGGATTTCTGCCCTTTCTTTTTTGCTCTGGATAGCTGCAGAGCCACAGGGAAAGTACTGACAAGCGTTTGAGGAATTCAGCTGTTGGTTGGATATGCAGGACTTCTTTGGAGCTGGAGGGTGAAAGTGATGCATGGAAATTAAGTTAATTTTAAACCGCAGGCAAGAGAAGAGACTTGCTAGCAGTTACTTAAGAGAAGCTGCTGACTGTTTAAATACCATTAAGAAGATTAATGTCGGCCCGCAGAACCACTGAAAAATTAGGGCTGAAAGGGACCTTGAAAGGTCAGACCAGTCCATTCCACTAACCCAAAGCAGGATCACCTAAACCTTGGACATCCCTGACAGATGTTACTTAACTTGATCTTAAAGCTTTCCACTCCCCAGGCAGTCTATTCTTTATTATCCCTGTCATTAGAAAGTTTTTCCTGACATCTAAATTAAGTCTTTCCTGCTGTGACTTAAGCCTTCTTTTTTTTCTCTCTCTTCTCAATCATAGACAAGGAGCAAAGATTATGTCCTTTTATGTGCTTAAAGACTTCATTCCTCTCTTCCTTCGGGTTAGAAAATTTTAGTTCTTTCAGCCTTCCCCAGTAGGTAATGGTTTCTCAACTTCTGCTTGCTCTCTCCGCTTTCTGCTGGGCTGGATCAAATTACCACATATCTCACATCAACTTATTTTCCATCACTTCAACACTGTGACATAGCTGACTCACATTCAGCTTTTGATCCCTTTTTCCGAATAATTACTGCGTAACCCATCACTTGAGGAGTTGATATGGCTGCTGTTCAAGTGTACTACCTTCCAGTCATCCTTATTCAGGGTCCTGTTTCTTCCAGACCTGTTTTTCCCAATTTGTCCACATAGTTTCTATATTTAATGCTGCCCAACACCACATGTGTAAAGTATTATGTCCGTATGTCTATCCTTTATAGCCAAAGGAAAAAAATTGAACCGATGGATGTAGGGTGAATTCCCACTCAAAACCACCTTCCACTTGAGCAAGAAGTTCAAGCTGCAGTGTTGCCCTGGGGCAGATTATTCAAGTAGGTCTGTATTTGTATTCTACAGCCCCATGTCTTCTTTAGCTGGCTTCAAGCATCAAACCCCACGTACCTTTCTCAGGCACACAGCTGGGCTGCAGCCAAACCTGTCCTCACCTCCACTGTGGAACCTTTCTGTTCCATTGTGTCTCTGCCATGGCGAGCTTTGGCCCATGTACCTTCAGGCTGTAGATATACGGAGGTTGATCTCCCACGTAAGAAGCGATACGACGAGATGAAATAGATTGAAGTTGCACCAGGGGAATTTTAGGTTGGATGTTAAGAAGAACTTCCTTATTGAAGGAGACACCAGGCAGTGGAACAGGCTGCCCAGGGAGGTGGTAGAGTTGATGTGTCTGGAGGTGTTTAAAAAACCATGTAGATAGCTCAGGGACATGGTTTAGCGGTTGGCTTGATATTTCTGAATCTTAAAGGTCTTTTCCAACCTAACCGATTCTCCGATTACGTTTCCTTTCGCCGCAGCCACTCCTCACCTCCACATCATGGCTGCCGGGCCCACTCCGGCGGAAAGCAAGGCCCACCTAGGCCCCTCCCGGACTGGAGCTCAGGGGACCGCTGAGGGACAGACAAAAAAGTAATTAAGAAAACCTTAACACTAACTGAGGATGAGAAAAGTATCTTCGCTCTCCTAGAAGTCCTGGGCAATAGCGAGGCCCCTTCCTCATCTTCCCGCGTCCTGCCCCAACCCAGGCCAGCCTCNTAGCTCATGCCACTCAGCACTTAAGTGTCTCTGCCACTGTTGGGGTTGGAGTCCCTCAACTCCACACCTACACGGCTTTTTAAACACATCCAGAGATGGCGATTCAACTACCTGCCTGGGCAGGCAGTTCCAGTGCCTNCAGCGCGGCCTGTGGCTGCCCCCTGCCGGCGCAGCGAGGTGGCACCAGGCCCAGGGCCCGCGCGACAAGGCGCGACCAGGCCCAGCGCCCGCCCTAACAAGGGGCAGGTAGCGTCACAGTCTCACAGCCATGGTGAGGCTGATAAAGACCGTAAAGATCATCCAGTCCAACCTAAAACCAATCAAGTAACCCTAAACATCTGACATCTAGCTCATGCCACTCAGCACTTAAGTGTCTCTGCCACTGTTGGGGTTGGAGTCCCTCAACTCCACACCTACACGGCTTTTTAAACACATCCAGAGATGGCGATTCAACTACCTGCCTGGGCAGGCAGTTCCAGTGCCTGATGACTCCTTCAATGAATAAGTTTTTCCTAATGTCCAACCTAAACTTCCCCCGGCACAGCTTAAGGTAATTTCCTCTTGCCCCATCACTCGTTACTTGTGAGAGGAGACCTACACCCACCTCTCCACAGCCTCCTTTCAGGTAGTTGTAGACCTCCTGCCTCTACTCCCAGCACCCCCATCCAGGCTCCTGTCACCACCAGCAGTAACAAACACATAGTCACATTTCTCAGTTAGGATTCACTTCTGGGGAAAGGACTAGAGTGCATCAATGCTTTAAGATCCTAAGGGCTGGGTGAATAAACCCAAGGCCAGAGCCTGGAGACAGGCTGCTTTCTGCAGCTGTGGGATAATATCAAAATGTCCCCATGTCCAAGGTAAGTTTCATCCCAGTACAACACTAATAACTAGAATCAGATCAGAGATACACTGAATGGTAGGGATTAGAAGGGATAGCTCTGGAGATCATCCAGTCCAACACCCCTACTAAAACAGGATCATCTAAAGAATGCATAGGAACACGTCTAGACAGGTTTTTAATATCTCCAGAGAAGGAAACGCCACAATCTCTCTAGGCAGCCTGTTTCCATATAACTGATTCCAGTTCTCAGTTGGCTCTTGAGCATAGAAGGCTCTGGTCCATCTGAGGAGAACCAGCAAAAGATCAGAAAACAGATCAAATCTTGCCGTGTTTGAAGTTTTGAAGGTTTTCCTCTAAACCATTACCTTTCACGGTCTCCAAAAACACAATAGGCTCCGCACAGTCACTTCCACATCCCTGGGAAACGCTGCTTGTTGCATCTTGAAGGCTTGATCCCAGATCTGTCCCACAAGGATGTCTGCAAATCCACAGCTTGGCTTCAGGCTGCCCATACCTGCTCCACTCCACACTCCTTACCTGCTCCCAGGCAAGGCCTGGGCTCTTCTTGGCCAGAGAGAGGAGATGACCAGGCTATTCAGGCTGGTTAAACAGATGCACATTTCTAGTAAGACTGCCACTACAAGCTGTCACAAAATGCCACGGTCAGGAGTGATGGTTACACACCAGCGCTGAAGAACAAGTAGATGTTTCTCCCTAGAGAGGACAACTCAGGGACCAGTGCAACCAGTATAGTGGAGAGGCACGATGAGAACATGGCTTTTTCTGACAGTTCACTTGATCTGGGAAGATTAAGCTAGGCCTTAGCATCCAGCCACCCCACCCTGGCCTCTGCCTGTTTGTTCTGTGGTGAGAACATTTCTTCATAACACTCATGGTTGGAAAAGGAGAAGACAGTCAAAAGAGCCCATGTGGCACCACAGCAGATGTGCAAGAGACAGAACCTCAAACTGTTTTACTTTCCAGGTAAATGAAGACAACCTCTGTGCCATATAGATACCTGTGCTCTCTGCCACTGCAGCCAGGCTCTGAGAAGTGTTTTAGTCTGGCATATTAATCAAAACAGGCTGATGTCAGCTTGTTTCTAGCTCTTTCTAAACTACCTCACTCAGCAAGTGTCCAAGAGCACCTCATGCCTCTGGCCCCATGCTGCGCCCATCTTGCCAGCAAACACAGCTGCAGCTAAGCTACCATTCCCTGCAGCCTGCAAGGAACCCAACTAGCAGATATGGATGTGCCTCCCAGCAGCGCCACAATTAGCACACGCAGGAGAGGACCTGGGCAGGCATGCTGCACACCTTCTAATTGACTAAAGGAAGAGGTACACTTGAACTTGCTCCAAAAGGAAGCACAAGCTCCATCTTCCCCACATTCATGTACTTGGAGAGTTTGCCCAAACTTGTAAGTAGGCATCAGCTTGCAGAAAGGCAGTCTAGAGGAAGCAGAGCTACGCCAGTGCAAGTCAGCTGAAGGTATTGACTCTTCTGGAAGTTTGGATGCAGACCTTGGGCTCAGCTTAAACATGTCTTTCTGTCTAGAGGAACTGGCCCTTTCCAGTTCTGCTTTCTTCAACACGACTCATTCCAACTACAAGTCCATCCTATCCTTCAACATTCCCTACCCAGGCCAGGCAAAGCACAACAGAGCAGGTCATTCCCTTCCCTACACTCAGTTCCTGGGGAGCAGCAGTGATGCTACCAGATAGCCAAACCCCATTTTTGGTTTTTGCAACACAAAGAATTTACCAGAACTTAGAACATATGGCATTCCAGAAAAAACTAACAGTCCAGTTTAGCTCATGGAAAAGCTTCACACCAGGCCAAGACTCTCTTGAGAGCCAGCCATCTGCCCTTCAGGTGACGAGGGCATTGAAAAGTACAAAGTACTCCAGTGATGTGAGGCAGAGCGCTCTGGTGGCGAAGCACGGACTGCCCACAAACAGGAACTGAATCAGCAGCTCATTTCCCAGGCAATCAGGCCAGGCAGGCTGCCCACAGCCATGGGTAACAAGTCAGAACTCAGTCCTCTGGTGCACGGAAGAGGTTTTTGATTTACCAGGAGGAGCATTTGTAAAAGGCATGGTTATATGATCACATAACAGAGCTCTGCTTTCCAAACGTCTCGGGAACAAATATTTTAGGTTCAAAGTTTCCCTGTACTCACTGCACAGGGTGAAGTCTGCTCAGTAATGAACGCAACAGTGCCACAGAACAATGGCAGCTGCAGGTGCAACGGAGGAAGTGCTTAGAGGCGTGATGGTGCTTCAGCATTTATTTCCCCCAAAGACACATACAACGAATTAAAACCACAAAGCTTTATAATAATTCACAACACATAAATACTAACTGGGCTTCCTGCTTAGACTAACCAGCAGGGAGGTCTTTGATTCAGGCCTTTATGTCAGTAGATGCATAAAGCTGTTTCACTTACTTCAGGTACAGAACAAGTGACAGGAGAAAAAGGTCATTCCAGTTTATTTCAAGGCCAGGAATTTCTCCTGAGCGGAATGCTCTGCTGTAGACTGGAAGCCATGTTCAACAGATACTGCTTACATTTTGTGCAGATGTCTGCAGTCAGCCAGTTTGCCATAGTCCCTATGTAACAGCACAGAGGCTGTGCTAGGCAGCGAGGTTCCAAAATAACAGGTACACTGGAGGGGGAGAAGAAAAAAACAAAGCAGGAAAGCTGATTCAGGATGCAGTTACACAACCAACTTTTCCCCCCACACGTGATCCAGCACTGCTGAGTAACACAGCTAAACATATCAGTTCAACAGAGCAGTCAGTGCCACTTGACAAGGCTGCTCAGCCTAACTGACTGACACCTTTCTACTGATAATATTCAGGCAAAGGGCTAATGGCCATCTGTGGCTGACCCAAGCCAATGGCTGTATCCTTATGCTGTAGGATATTTGGGTTTGCCATCTGTAAGTATGGCAATAATGCACTCAAACCGCTTCTGCGGTGCAGAAGACAGACAAAACCACTGCCTCACACAGTTAACTTCACTGTGAACACTGCTGTTGATTTGGGGTAAGTGAATGACAAGCCTTTGATCCAGAAACTGCTGTGCCTGTGTTTTGGCTACATTAAAAAGAGTGCTTTCAGAGAGACAAGATACCTGTGTTACCCTTGTGAAATATATAACTGGTTTGGGAAGAACATATGTTTTCAATCCTAGGTACTGCACTTACACCCACAAGGTCTGCCTTCTCCACTCACACCTGTCAAAATGTCTTTTTGAAATAGTTCCCTTTCTGGAAACCTCTGTCCCTTTCAGGCACACATCTCTGTCCAGCCCTACTCCCCTTGCTCTTTGGTCATCTAGAATCCACAATACTTCTAGAAAAACTTCTAGAAACATGGCTGTCGACTTGCACATGTAAGTACCTGGTAACATCTTTCAAGGTAAAAAACCCCATTCCCATGGCAGCTTACCTCAAACCCTCCCAGTGCTCTATTTGATGCAGCAACTCGGAGCTCTTCTGCTTTTGAGCACCTGGGTCCTCCTCTCTGGAGAGTCTCAGGAGTTTTATGAAGTGAAGTGGGAGATGTACACACATTCTGAAGGGCATGGACATCTAGAATCGCAACACAAGTCACCTGAGTTCTCAAGAAAACACATCTTTGTTCTTAGCAGGAACATTTGCATGGCATTCAACTGATTTATTGGTTCACTGATGCAGTGAACTTTCTGACCCCTGTGTAAATAGAGCACAGAGTAATCCCAACCACTTTTCACAGGATGAAAGAAAGAGGAACTAGAGATGTTTTAGCTGAGAGTGACGAGAGCTATCTGTGGCACCATAACCGCTTTTGCACCCTGTAATGTTCCCTTTTCTATTTTCTCATTAAGAAGCTAGACGGTGGACCTGTCAGTGAGATGAAAAGCCTCCTATGACTAGGTGAGGTGCTGGGAAAACAGGACAAGAAAAACCATATGTTGTTGTAAAGACTAGACTTACCTTGGTGCAGCAGTCGCAGCAGACAACACTAGCAGAAAAAAGTTGCCAAGGTTACCATTTGAGTAAAGCTCAGCAGATGTCAATATTGCACCTAAGGGTGACTTCCCAACATTTCATTTGTGATTGTGGCACGAAGGCAAAGTGAACAAGCTTAGAACTTCCCCGTTCAGTTTGTCAGCTCTTGTATTTTTCCCAGTTTAAATAATCTTAAATATGTCAGCATCCATAGCTTGAAGGCTTCATCTGCTAATGTGTCCACTACTTTTCACCCACCAGACAGTTACTTCATTCCCAGTCGTTGTTTACTTGTTGGTCATAATCAATTCAGTGCTCTACCACTACTACAAATAGATTTAAGCAAGCCTTACTGTGCCTGAAGCTCCTCTTTTCCTTCCCATTAACACACAAGCTCTGACAAGTAAGTGGATCCAAGCAACTCCAACTTGTTTGTTAGTCATAGAGTTTGGAGTTCACATTTTCAGTCCTCAACAGAAAGTTCTTGTGAAAAGCCTTTCCCAGAACTGCTCAAGACCTTGACTAAAGTTAAATCCAGCCTTCAGAGCAAAATGCAGAGTGACCTCTCAGAGAAATTTAATCAAATACTTGTAGTGTAAATTTGGTTGTTGCTAGCTTAATACTAAGCACTAAAAATTGAATTATGACTTCAGAGGCAACTTTTTCCACATCCTATACAGCCGCAGACACTTCAGCCTGGCTTGTGCTGTAAAGGCAAAACTGAAGGGCTCAGCAACCTGTTCCTGTCCACTACAACTGTTCAAACACTGAGTATTTTCAGCACTGTTCTTTCACCCTTTTCTCCCTTCTAATTCAGTCCTTTTGTACTAGCTCACCTGCTGCAGAGGTAACAGCTGTAAGGCCACTTAAGAAACATCTGCTTATGGCAGCTGAAACAGATCTGTGGAAAGGAAAGTTCCTTGTGAATGCAAATGGGAAATATCTTTGTACCAACAGTATCCACTGCCTGCCAGAGAGCAGGCACATACACCAATCTTCTAAAGGCTTTAGATCCGCATACAATAACAGAGGTCCAATAAAGGATAGCAAAGACACAAGAATTAAGAGCTAAAGGGGCAAAAAAAAGTCTTCCTTGTAGACCCTTGTTTTTATAAAGCAGAGGTTTGGGGCAGCTGCTAGACAACAGGAGTTTAAAAAAGGGCTCTTGAGCAAACAATAGCTGTATTGTGCAAGAGTGCAACAGTAGCTACTTAAGAGACAGGGAAGAAGAGAGACATTCTTTGAGGTAGACTGCAGCAATCCCAAAGAGATTAAGTCGGGGCAAACTTGAATCCAGTCCTGAAGCAAAAAAATGAGTCATAAGGAAGCTGATGAGTCGCTTGAACTTTATAAAAAAGAACACATTCATACACAGCTGGCAGTCAGACGTGATATTATCTTGGGAAGCAGTACTTGAGAAAGCTAAAAACACTTCAGAAGCAATAACAAAGAGGGTAAGAGAGCCATTTTTGAAAAGACAGAAGGCCAAGTTAAAGCAAGATTGGAAAGTGACAACTGGAAAGTAAAGTGAGAAGAAAACAAGGATTCAGTCTCAGATGCATCAGACAGATTGTGCAAATGGCACAGCTCTGCTAGCAGAATGCTTTGGCTACAGTTACACTGCTACATTAAGTGAGGACAAGAAGGTGAAACCTAGCACAAACTTCCTCACATGTGTTGTAGAGGGCTCACGTTCACTACAGCTGCTCTAGGGTCTCAGTGAAACATCCCCTCTAAACGAGATACTGTGAATAAACTAGCTGAGGTCAAGGTAGACAACATCTGCTGCTCTTCCCTTATCTTATCCAGCCAGATAAGGCAACCAGATTAGTCAAGCAGAACCCATTCTGACTACTTTATTCTCTTCCAGATGGTTGAAGATGGCACCCAAAGGAATTTGTTTCACCACCTTTTCAGGGACAGAGATGAGACTAACTGGTCTGTAATTTCCTAGATCATCCTTCTACTACTCTTGAAGCCTGGAGTGACATTGGCCTTCCTCCAGTCCTCAGGCACCTCTTCTGTTCTCTGCGAGCTTTCAAAGATGATGGAAAGTGGCCTCACAGTAACATCTGCCAGCTCTCTTAGTAGGCTCTTAGTAGGGCCCACGAATTTATGGATGACTAGCTTAGCTAAGAGCTCTCTAACCTAGTCCTCCTGTACTGAGGAAGGATCTTCTTTTCTCCGGACCCTGTCTTACCTCCAGGGTTCAGGCTTCATGAGGGCTGGCTTTAGCAGCAAAGATCAAAGCAAAGGCACTCAGTAACTCCCCTTCTCTGTGTCTTCTGCCACTAGGGCACCCATGTCATTCCTCAGCAGGCCTACACCTTCCCTAGCCTTCCTTCTTCTATTGATATACTGAAAGAACCCCTTACTGTCTTTGATAGCCCTTGCCATATTTATTGATGGGCGGGCCTTAGGTCTTCTCTTTATATCCCTGCAACCCAAGGCTTGTGGTTATGGTGTCTGTAACCGCACTTCAGTCTACCTCACTCTCCCCTCTTCCTTCTGTGTTCCGCTCAGCAATAAATCTATTGAGAGTACCTCATCAGGTCACCACCGAAGGACACAGAGCCAGGCAGCTTTTAAAAATGCAAGAACAGCACAAGATGAGAGGAAGCATACCTTTGCTCGGGGGAAAATACCACCACTACCTCCTTGAAAGGAACTTTGCCCTTCCAGCACCATCATAGCATATCTGGTTCCAATCAGCTCAGCGATGGTTGGTGATGGCCTCTGAGTAGGAAACGGGCAGTCCTACTGAAAAATAGAAGTTAAGTATCAGTGAAAGCTGAAGGAAGCAGATGTTTTGAGGAAGGCATCCTTAAAACTGGGCCCCAGAAGGCTCAAAGGATTTGTCCCCAAAGGGTTTTAGGCATTGCTATAGTTTTCAAGCAGCTTCCTGACACCTTACTAGGGAGCAGGTCCCTTGGTCACCACAGTAGTTAATACCACCCCCAGAGCCAGTCTCTCAGGAGACCTTTGGTACAGACCACAGCACAGATGACACTCTTCTTGCCTTCTTTTTCTCTAGTTGACAGGATGGATTTATAAGTTCTTTGCTTTGAAAGCCTCTCTCTAGAGACTTGGACCTTCCTCTGTAAGGAGGTAGCTTCTGTTGGACAGCATTCAGGAAACCATCAGGTTGAGTATCTCCTGGTGTGAGTGCACTCATGGGAGAACACATGCAATTTGCAGCAAGGTCTGCATAGGAAGAGAGAGTTTTAGGGTGCAGAAAGACAGCTAGCAGGTCCCAAGTATTCGCCCCAGAAGCCAAACACTACACTGCCTTCTGAAGGTAGCAAGGATTACATCCCTCTCCCTCAACCCACATCAGCCCAGATCACAAAAACCAGAGGTTATAGTAATTATGTTTGTCAGTAAAGCAGTGACGAGGCCTCATTAGCACCAATTAATTTAATAAAATCAAGTAGTGCACTTTCTACTGGAACATTCCAAACTCTCATTTAACTGTTATCATGAATTCCAGCAAGGCTTTTGGGGACACGCTATCATTGTTTTGAAGCTGCAGGAGCTGTAGAGGCTCCTTGTGGAGGAATTGTTTTCTAAGTGTACCCTCCCAGACTGATTACTTATTGTTGGAGCTTCTCCTGTAAAATGTCTTCAGGTGCTCAGTGAGAATGATTACAGTGAGCCCATCCCCAAGGCTCTGGGAATGAGGCAGACCACTAGCTGTACTCTGCCACTTGGTTTAGATGTACAGGTAGAAGCACAGACCTGTGTTGTTGCAGGATATTACTGATGACCTTTTTGAGGCTAACCAGGTGTGGAAAGGCAACTTGGAGGTGGTTTCCTGTAGGCCAGAAAACAGGATATTCTTAAGCTGCACATCAGAGACACCATGCCCACCTTCCTCAGAAATGTTGCTGCTAAACAAAGCCCAGGATACCCAGGATTGACCAAAAACATTCGAAGCTAAGCCAAGAGGGGTGAGAGAAATCAATGTGGTACATCTAGTGACTTTATATTCCAAGAGGTAATAGCAGGTTAATTCTGCTCACAACCAGGAAGCTCCAGCCAAGCTAGAGACATTTCCTATTATTCTGCTCTCTTTCTCACCCAACTTTAATACAGGCACTGGTCCCAAAATTTCATCAGCTCAGAAGCCAACTTCACAACACCCTCCCTGTAAAACTCTCAGCAGTACATTGGAAACATTTCCTGGTCTCTTAAGCACAACTTCAGAACAAGTCAAGAGACTGCGCCCCACTAAGCCAACTCAACTCCGGTGCTGTACCTCAACAGCACTGCTTCCAGCTTCTCTAGAAAAGCAGGAAACAAATTGGATTACTTGTCTCCATACGAAAGTTCTCAAGTTGATACAGGAATACATCAATGACTGGATTCTCAAATGTCGAACATTCCTACATGCAGCACAGACTTGTGCAAATACAGCTAAGATTCTCAGCTTTTATTAACTCAGATCCATTTCCCTCAGTTAGGCAACTGCGTTTCAGACAGAAGTGTTTACAGAAAACACATTTCTGTTGGTATGCCAGCGCATCTGTGCTAGACACGATGTGTTGGGGCTTAAGTTCTGTTCCACAGGATTTCAGAATATGCTCAGACTGAATCCTAGAACCAAGTACTTAAGTATTTCGTGATCAAGCCAGGAGTTAAAGCACTCAAAGGCTATCATGGTTCATTGAAGAACCAAGCTCTCAAAACTGCACCACAAGCAGAAGAGCAGGAATTTTGCAGTGAAGTTGCTTCCTGAAGATAAACCATTTTCTTTCCACAAACTCACATACCATATGAAAGGTAAATACATTAAATCACCTGGCATCAAATGCTTCACTGTGAGGTTAGAGTGGAACAGTCCTGGACCATATTGGCCAACGCTATATGTACATTAAAACTTCTGCTGGATCTAGTTTTAAGAAACCAGAGCAGACCTTGGTTAAACATGGTATGAGCTTCTGTAGCACAAAAGACTTCAGTAAACCTAGCGGTACTGCATTTGTTCACTCTTGAGAGATAGGACTGCCCACAATAGGGTTGGAACCTGACACTCCAAGTTCTGTGTGTGCACATCTAATGCCTGAAGTACTTGTGCCTCCCCAGAAGCCTTTCATTACAAGATTTACCTGATCTCCTGGTCCCAACTGCTGTGTTGAAGTAAACTCAGTACAGACATCTTGGAGAATTAAGGAACTATTGCTTGGAGATTTCTGGGCAATATTTGGGGTCATGAGCATTTCTGCAAGTGTGATAGAGCACAAAAAAACCCATAGAGACAGACAAGATAAGACATGTGCCACAAGAAGATGACAAACTGCACATCACAAGTTGATATTTGGCTAGAATTTGTACTGGCTGTTGCAAAGTCTTTTCAGTTTAAGTGATGGTCAAAATCCCATTCTCTCATCTCACTCACTGCACAGGCAAATTTGAACATCCATTAAAAATAGGTCAAATAATCTTTTGAGTCTTAAGCTACAAATGGATTTTTTAAAAGAGATATTCTTATATGATATCACCTCTATCACAAAATTCACATTCCCACCTCCTTTGCATTATACGTGCTATGGAAAAGACAAGTGGGCTTTCATTTTAGTCAATTAGTCAATGCTGACTTTACTCGCAGGCTTGCAGCAGGTACCTTTGGGCCTTCTCTCATTTTCCCTTGCTGCTGATGATTGCAGCCTCTGTGGTTGTTTTATTTCTGCCATGAGCTGCTCATGACAGCTGGACTTCCACAGCACAGTCTCTTTCAGCTTCCTGTCCAGCATCTGCAGGCAAAGAATAGCAGCACAAGATGCCAGTGGACAAAGCAAGGAGACCAGTGGTGACAGATACAGTCCTTCAGTAACAGCCCTGTTTTACAAGTGCCTTGCTCAAGATTTTTCTACATGAGAAATGCTCTAGATAATGTAAGGAAGAATGCCCCAGCAACTCTCAAATTTAAATGGAGAACTCCAGGGTACTTACAGGACTATGACTTTTTAAAATTAAGGAAGCAGCAGAGGAAGTAGGGAGATTGATCGCCTTTCTCCTATGAAAATGTCACCTCCCATTTTCCTAACCCCACATTTTAGAATGAGGGTTTACCCACAAGTTAAGCCTGGTTAACATATCCCTCTCCCAAATCCAAACTAGTAGTGAAGACATTGTCTCTATATTGCTAGAAACTGTCTTTTCAACTCCAGAATCATCTTTGGTATCATTACATGTAGCACCAGGTTACTTACAGGCTTTCGGTGAGGCTTGATAACAGCTACATCAACATTGGGGGTCCTGTGTTTTGGCTCAATGATGACCTGAAAGAATAGAAACGTCATTTAAGTTCCTTCTCTACTTGTGGTACATCCTCCCATTCAGTGAAGAAGTGAATGACTAGTCAGAATTTGGGAACAGGGAAAGTGGGGAAGGCATAACGAACTGAGCTGGAAAGTGTAGAGTTATGTTTATTTGCATGGGTTTTTGGTAGAGCTGTAGTTGCCTGTAGCAAACTAGAGGCGACTGGAAATTCTGCACAGCCCTCTGAGGCTTGCACGAGATGCAGACAGCCTTCTAGCCCCAGCAGCTCATTAATTGCTCTGAGAAATTGCCACTGGAAAACGTGTTCAGATTTTAATGTCAGGAGTGATCCTGACAAGCACCACAGTCACACCACATTCAGTAGTGAGAAAGCTCCAGGGATGAGAGTAATTCAATGGGTTACCAGGACTAACAAGAACGGTAGCAGCAGATAGCCAAATGCACAAGCTCTGGCTTACAGACCTATATAAACCAGGAGCAAAAGTAAGATAGAACAGCAGGGCAGGTATTCAGGTGAGTCAGGCTGTCTGCCTCACCAGGCCCTGTGCTTGCTGCAGAGGGGAGAACTGACAAAAAGTTGCACATGCATGTCTTTAGCAGCCTTGCTAATTTATGCTTACTTTGAGGCTGTGCCATTTACTTCTCCCGTGTGTACAACTCCAGAACATGTGGGAGTGCAAGCAGAACAACTCTAGGGCTTCCCACACTAGTTATTTGCAAGTTAGGACACTATTTTCTAGAGAAGCTTTGCACACGGAGAAACCCTTCTTTAAGAGCTATCAAGATCTAAGCAGTATCACCCTGTGCTTTCTTGTAGCACTTCTGACCGCTACTCTTTAAATATGTTTGCACTTCTTGTCAACCACAGGAAAAAAAAGTTATTAAAAAAGAAAGAAACAAAGACACAGCTCATCCTGCCACCTTGAGTTGCAGCGCTGTACTGCACAGCGTGCTGATACACAGTACTGCAAGGAACACAGGCACTTACAGAGCATTTTCTTCATTCCACTACTATCCATTCATGCATCAATCAAGATATCATCTCCAGAAAAATGTCACAGCCATATCTGAAGGCTGAAGCTGCAGTCAGGGCAAACAAGAGGTGCATGGTTTAGCTGAGGCAACAAGGAAGAAGCCCCCCCACAATGTCCAGTGATGTTTTAAAAAGTAGCAACTTTGCATCTCACAAGTAGAGTTGTGTCTCAGCTTCTGTCAAGGCATCTGTTTGCAAGGCGTGCCAACACCACAAAGCCTTATGCCAATGTTTTGGATCTGCACATCCTTCCTGGCTCAAGCTGCAGCAAGTGAAAGGCGTAACAAGCCTTTAGAATCACCTCAGACATTTCTGTAAGTGGTCACCTTCATCGGCCATGCGTGTTGTGTTGATGGGAGTCAGTGCAGCAGCTGCCCCTGGAAGTGGCCCTTTTTTTTACCTCAACTGACTCAGCTTCTGCAATATCACACCTACTAGATTCCTTTGCTTAGGTTGAAACAAAGGACTCACTCAAAGGTGCTTTTGCACTTGCACATATTCCACAACATCTGGGAAGGCAAAAGAACTAGGAAAAGATGCCAGGCACAGCTGAGCTCAAGGAGCCTTGGAAGACAGAAGCGTCGAAGGTGGAAAGCGGCTGTTTCAGGAAGCTGCTGAGTGTGAGGGAGCTTAATTGCTCCATGGAAGGGAGAGGCTCAGCCCTTAAAGAAGAGTAAGTTTACAATCCAGTTTCATGAAAGTGTGTCTACTTGTACTTCTACAGGAAATGAAGCCCTTGGGTGGGCAGCCCGGGTGATCTAATATTGAGTTGCAACTGGGAGTGAGAGTCAGACTCTTCTGGACCTGGGAGTACCTTCAAAAGAAACAGGCTTCTGGAGGAGAGGGCTGAGCAAGCACTGCTTAGAAATGAAATAGAGCAGGTATTTTCCAAGTTGTCCATTGACTCTAGCCACTCACCTTTTGAAGGGTGTACCTCTTGTGCTGAATATCATCCAAAAGTAATTCATAGGGAGTGCGGATACACTCTTTTGGAGGCATACGATGTGGTTTCTCAGTGGCCCTGCGCAGCTTTACACCATCCTGCAGTTCACGGGTGATGTTGGGCCAAAACGATGCCTGAGAGAAACCGGTGAGGGACAACTCAATAGCTGGCTAGAACACACAGAGCAGCATTCCTTCCCTCCATGTAACAGGGCACATGAAGTAATTCAGAAACACTGAACTGTGTCCTTAACACTCCCTTCAACTCACTTGCAGATCAGAGTGCTGTACCAGAGCAGAGAACTGCTTCTCTCTGCAGAAGTTAATTTACAGGAAGACATCTAGGTCTGGCTCACAAGGCTCACTCTTAAATTTTGGCATTAACTTTACTTCAGTGAAACACAGCTCCTGCTGCCAGGTAGTTAGACCCATTTCCTTGAATATATACTTCCTCAAGTGACCTAGGTGTTAGTTTATTCACGTTACTGGATCCTAGGAAGCACCAAGAATGAAATCCCAAATCTTATCATTAACATCCTCTGATTGTTATGAAAACAATGGTTGAAGGCCCCCGCAGACAAGAGGAAGAGGAGAGGAAAGTAGTCTCCTACTTCAACCTTCACAGCAGCATATGTTAGCAGTTTCAGCCTGGAGACACAAGCTGATAACTGACATCTTCTCATCCTTTCCTGTATTAATGTCTGAAGATGCTCAGGAATGCAGTATTAACACAACAAAATGTAAAGGCAGGAAAAAATAAATCAACTCAATAGCATGTTTAAACAACATTGTAATGGAAGTGCTAAGTTAACATCTTATCTGGATCCCAGAAGCAAACGCAGTAAGAACAAGTTATGATTATATTATAAACAGTGAAAGGGAAGTAAAACATTTCAAAGCCCCAGAACAAAGTTTCTGACTTAGACTTCTCTCCCTTACGCACTTACAGTATGAAGCATCTTCTCTCAGCCAAGATATCTTGGTACAGTGTCAGAAGAGTCTTAATGCATCCTCTGACTGATGGCTGCCTACAAGGGGATGGACTTGTTGTTGAATTGTTTTAGCCTGGCTTTGATATACAGTCACACCACAACTCTAGAGAATTAGAGCCATCAAAGAGCTCTCATTAGCGCTATCTCCTAGGCTGTATTTATGAATTTGTATGAGAACAAACAAAACTCTGGCCAAACTGATCAGTATTAGAGACCTTTGAAATAGCTTATCTCGAGATAATTGTGCTTTCTAGAGTTGCATTTCACATGGTGACAGGACAAGACTAAAATATATGACCAGAAGAGAAACTTCTGTACATTAATACTGCCTCATTAGTTTCAGGACAAGAACTGCCTTCAGCTGGACACTTCAGAGGAACCTGTGGACCCAAAACATTTTCCATATATAGGTGACATCATTAGCACTCACACTTTTCTTTCTCTGTTTATTGGATCGCTGCAATTATTCTACCTGGGCCATCCCATATGTTGTCAAATTCTATGTTAATCTCCCATGACTGTGTAACACAATACAAAATGCTCCAGCTCTCCAAACCCATCACCACATTTGGTTGGGCAGATGACTAGCAGGAGAGCTATGCTGCTACAAGCTCTTACTGACTAGATTTCAAGGTGAAGATTGTCTTGTGACACGTAAAGGTAAGTTCTGCTGATACTATGCAAGCCCGCATGCTGTCAGGCTGCGGTCTATGTTTCAGCAGGCCTATTTAGTAGCAGAAAACATGAAAAAGTGTGGTCCACAGAGCTCCTTAGCTGCCTGGCACCACTCAAGGTACCAGCTCTAATCCTTGGTATTCCACTAAGTTGGCATCCTCGTAACTTGATTCTCTAGACTTTGTCAGAGCATTGCCATCAACTGGTGTTTAGGCACTTGGAAACCAGGGGCAGAAGATCTGCAACAGATCTCCTGCATTTGCAATTCACATGTTCTGAAGGAGCAGAGGCCAAGCACACTGTATTTCAGGCCACATGGCAAAGGCCATGTATTTATTCATGTATTCCCTGCAGAAAAGAGCTATAGCAGTTGATGAGTTTGTGGTTTGAGATAGCTTGCCAGTTTATTTTAATAGATCACAAAATTGAGACTATGCCCAAACACACATTTAACAAACATTTTCATACGAATAGTTTGAGCATGCTTCAAAGCAAGTGCTATTTAGACAAAGGGAGTGAGTCCACAAGCCTCTTGGGGCTTGCCATTTGTCTCCACAGACTCCACGCTATAGTGCATTTGTTTATGCTGGGCAGAGCTCCAGCCAAAAGAGCTATTTGTTTCTGATTGAGCCCAGACCATGTAGGGCCTTGAAAAGAACAGAAGAAATTGCTTTCTCTGCCCCAACTACACAGTCCAAGACCTATGGAACTAAAATGAAAAGACAGGAAAGGCAGTGAGCAGAAGGCAAGGAACATCTCCACCTCACTCTCCTGAACCTCTTTCTTTGAGCTGCTGAAGCCATACAACCACAAAGATGGACAGAACTATTAGCCTCCAGTCCCCTCCAGCCCTGAATCGCAGACCTCACATAATAAGAGCGAACACGTACACTTGAGTACAACCCATCAACAGAACAGTTTTTGGGAATTACAAGAAAGGAACAGTTTGCTTTTGGCAGGTGCTGGTTCCTGCCAAAAGCTGGAGTTTGGAGCTCGTTTGCAGGAAGATGCAGTCTGAGTAACTACTTGTGGACACTTATTCTAAAGATTGCCTCCAACTTCGTTTTCAGAAGTGGTTTAAGTTGAACCACAGAGACAATCTTTGCCTATAATGTATGTCCACATGAGGTTAACACATGAAATAATTTAACTTCAAGTTCAATCCCCAGCCTGATTTGCAGCCAAGTCTTTAACTACTTAAGCTCTTAAACAATCTAAGGACTTTTGTTTGTGTTCAATCTCTATTTTTCATGGAGGAGTCAATGGAGAGCCTCAGAAAGCCAAAGCAGACAAGAAAAACCCACCCCACTCCCCATAATGAAAGAAATAAACTTCTTACCCAGTGATTTTCCTTCTTCTGAAGGGGATTTTCCACCAAATCTTTCACATCCATTTTTCTCAGTTTCTAATAACCAAGCACACGAGGTCATTACCTTGCACCATTCAGTGATTTCCTATCTATCCAATAAAAATTGCTCATGTTAATCTGAAAAGCCTACAATTCCCAAACACCCGAACTTTCAAAAGGTGCAATAAATTGCTAATATGGTGCAGAGACAGTAGCTTTTCACACTGTTAAAATAGATCTCTAGCTAGGTACTCCATTTCTAGTCTAACAAGAAGGTTACTTTAGAACTGGAGGAATGCGTGAAGGCAGGGGGAATAATATCTAAGGGTGATCCCAAATGCACCTCTTTGGAGGTCTGGATGAAGGTCACAAGCTTCTGAAGTTCCATATATTCAGTAAACAGACTTCTACAGGTTATTTCATAATGGCTGGGAGCCTCAGAAGGCCTGGACAAGTGCTCCTCACAGGTCTGAAAAAGGTGCAGCCATTGAAGAAGTTTAGAAACAAAAATAACAAGGCAGGATGCAACCAAGCAAGGTTCAGGTTTCTCAATCCATAGTTAAAAAACTCCAACTAACCAAAACTCCAGAAAATCTTCCTTGCAGTGCCTTTGTAACTTTCCCCCCCGCCCCTCTTTATTGCAGATGCAGAGGAACAAAGCAGCAGGATACCAGATCCCTGCGTACAATAATTTCAGTAGGTGTGTTTATGTATTTTGGAATAAATACCTGGAAGGAGATGCTTCCAGCGCAGACAAAGCACCAAACCCACAGCAGGTAGAGTCACTTGGCCTGCTCTTTTCCCTCTCCCCAAGCAGACTGAAGTATGGGAAGTTTCTCATCTTTGTGAATTATTCACAAAATTTTTGTTTTGAGTTGAAACATTCAAACCCCAGCTCTTTCAGAGACTGAGTAGGATGGACAAGTGACTGCAGTCCTCTAGGAAACTATATACAGAAGGACTTAACAGACACATCTGTGTGAAATCTATGCTCAGCCTTCTTTCTTAGTTCTTGTCCACAGGCACTTGTAGCACCTCCAACAAGCTACCCAGCTTTTCCCCAGAAACGGTTTTGCCCTGGGTTAACATTATTATTCCACCTACTCCTCTAAAGCTGCTATATTTACACTAAATGGGCAGAAGAGCACCTTGATAACGTCCTGCAGGCTGACTGCTGGTTCCACTGCCTCCTCATCCAGTTTCAGCATGAAGCACAGTAGTTTCTCCAGAGGTTCGCTCAGTTCTCTTTCCAGTTTACTGTCAATTCCCCAATCCAGGGCTTCATAGATCACCACTGCCAAGCACTCCAACAGCTGCAGAGACCAAAGAAGCAGTGCAACACAAAGCATGACAGACAACGTCACAGCTCTCCCTTCCCAGCCATGCACATACTCTCCACTGCCCCTCAGGGCTGAGGGCATCTCTTGTGATGAATAAAGCCCAAAAGACAGCTAAGTACTCACTGGTTAGCCTCAGATATCCCCCAAATAAGCTGTTTTAAATTTTGTAAAGGGTCTTATCGAGCACCTCTAGCCTATCTTCAGTTCCCAGTCCCACTGTCTTACTGGAATTCAGTCTTAGCATTTAACTTACTTTTCCAAGTGGCACAAAACAGAGTCACTTTCACAGGACACAACAGATTTAAGCATCTTGATAGGTTCCAAAGACAACTACATCTCCCAAACTCGTCTTCTACTACAGCAGAATTACAGCCGTACACATAACAAAGGTGAAGACACTGGTTTACCTTGTCCTCTGACTGTTGAATGCTGCCTACATCTGGAAGATAAAAAAAGATAAGCATCGATAAACATCTCTTAGAATCCCTGTCAAGAGAGAGGAACAGGAAGAATTCTTGGTAATAAGGAAACCCCTCTTACTAGGGTAGGTTCCATGTGAGGAAAGTAGGCTGATATTTGAGGACTGCTGGAAAGCAACACAGAACACACTTCTTACTGTGAGAATTAGCCTCAAACTAACTGCTACTGTGTATTTGCTCTCTGTTTGCTAATAGATATCCAGCCCGGGAGAAAGGCACCAGATCTTTGTCTTGATTGCTTTTAACCTAGGATTTTAATCTTTAGCCTAGGATTGACCTCTGCAACAGTGAAACGAAGTGGTATGCAAGACAATCTTGTTGATAGCCCCTTGCTGGTTACACCCAGAGACAAAAAAAAGGGGAACTATCGATTATAGATCTGCCACAAGAGTTACTGCAACAAAGGAAATTGCAAATAAACAGAGGGAGACATATAATAAAGCCTTAGGCTGGTAACTTCAAATAACCTAAGTGGTAACAAACTTCCATCCCAGTTATTCCTCAGAACCAAACAACTTGCTAGGGTAGCATCAGAAAAAATAGTAGGCTGGTACCTCTGTATTACCACTTATCTACAATCCTTTGAAATAAATTATAGGCAGCAGAATAGCTCCATGGGGATGCACAGAAAAAGAAGAGGGGAGGAAAAGCAAAACAGAAAAAAACCCCATTTACCCATTGTATACCAAACTTTCAGCCTGTTCTAAGAACAGCCCTTACCATCCACTTATGCTCTTACCAGACTTGTGGCACAACTTGAAGGAAGCAGTACCATCAGCATGGATGAAAATGCTTCCAGGACCTTTTATGAGTACAGAATGGAATGAAGGACACAGCCCCTGAACCAACTGTTCCATTTTAGAGCAACACTGAAAGCAGACAGCCCAGGCTTGCTCCTCACTTATAGGATGCTCAAAACACTTCAGAATTTCAGCTAGTGAGACCTTTGAGACGTTCTGCTCACACCGTGGAGACTCCATATTCATCTTATCTCCTCTCTTAGCCTTAGCAGTTGTCTTTTCCAGGATGAGGAAGTGTTCAGAGCAGCCTTTTATCAGTTCTGCCCCCTGCTTTGCTCTCACCTCTTCCTTACAGGTGTGCTCATTAATGCCAGTCTTGCTTTAGCTTTTTAAAGAGACACTGCTTTAGTCCACATTTGTATGAGGCTCTTTCAAAGAAACCAGAAAGCATACAACAAAACAGATTCTACAGAAAAGACTACAAAAACTGTGCTCAATGCAACTCCATTCTTCTAACAAACTAATTAATTGGAATGACAACGCTGGCAGGTAAGTAAAGAGTACATTCAACTTTTAGCAGAGTGGAAAGGAGCCAGGAAATGATGTCATACTCAGTGAAGAACCCACAGCAGACCACAAACATTCAATCCATTTATCATAGAACCATATAATAGATGGTTTGGGTTGGAAGGGACCTTGAAGATCATCTGCTTCCAATGCCCCTGCCATGGGCAGGGACACCTCCCACTAGACCAGGTTGCTCAAGGCTCCATCCAACCTGGCCTTGAACACTTCCAAGGAGAGGCTTCCACAACATCCCTGAGCAACCTGTTCCAGTGTCTGCCCTGTTCTAGCTTAAAGTAATTTCCACTCATCCTATCACTACAAACTCTTGTGAAAAGCTCTTCCACAGCTTTCTCACAGGCTCCCTTCAGGTACTGGAAGGCTGCTATAAGGTCTCCCGGAAGCCTCCTCTACACTAGGCTGAATAGCCCCAACTCTTGCAGCCTGTCCCCACAGAAGACAGAGGACATAGGAGATATTAATAGACAGCGACTCTGGAAGCACTAATACCTTACATCAATCAGCTCCAAAGAGTATCTACATCTACCTCAAGTCCCACTCCTGCCAGGCCTTGACCCTTTGGCCCTGCCACAGCAAGCCTCAATAGCTGGAGCTTGGAGCAAGGCATGCAGGCACCAGGCAGGCCAAGTGGGCACCCAGGGCAGTAAGGCTCTTCCTTCTTCAAAATATGGTACAAATTGCAACTGATAGAAAGAGGTTACTCAGCTTATTTTATACTTTGAGCTCTGTGTGGGTGATGGGAGGGGACAACTGCATGGTTTGTGGTGGAGGTCACCCCCTCAAGAGATCTGTTGCTGTTGCAGTGCCTGACATGATACTTCAGGTACTACCTCACTGGATCCAAGCAGCCCAAATTCCTGAGGCACACAAGGTTTAAAACATGTGAGCAACACTCACAACTCCCATCTCACAGAATGGCAGTGGCTCGGGGGACCTCTGAAGATCATCTAGTCTGCTCTCCCTGCTAGAACAGGATCATCTAGAGTAGATCACACGGGGAAATGTTCATATGGGTTTTTAACATCCAGAGAAGGAAATGCCACAACCTCTCTGGGCAGCCTCTTCCAGTGCTTTGTTACTCTCACTGTAAAAACATTTTCCCATATGCTTAGGTAGAATCTCCTGCTTTCCTGTTCATGAATATTGCTCCTTGTCCTGTCATCAGACACCACTGAAAGAGTTTGTCCCCATTCTCCTGACACCTCTCCTGCTCAGCATCCCCTTTTCCAAGCTGAAGAGTGAAGAAAGCTGTTTCTCAGCTTTTCCTCATGAAGCAGATGTTCCAACCAATTGACCTTTTTAGTGGCTCTGTCCTAGGCTCTCCCCAGTAGTTCTTTGTCCTTCTTGAACCGGAGAACACAGGGCTAGACACAGTATTTCAGATGTAGCAGAGTACAGGGGGAAGAGAACCTGTCCTGAACTGACAGCCACACTCTTCTCAATGCACAGGACACCACTGCGCAGCTTAAGCCACACTGGGGGCTCACGGTCAGTCCGTGGTTCACCACCACTTCCAGGTCCTTTCCCCCAGAGCTGCTCTCCAGCAGGTTAGTCCTGGCCTGTGCTGATGCGCAGGCTGTTCCCCCCCAGACGCAGCACTCTGCGCTTGCCCTTGCTGAATGTCATGAAGCTCCTCCCGAGATCTCCAGCCCGTCCAGCTCACGCTGAATGCCAGCACAGCCCTCCCAGGCAAGCGTGCCGGGTACTTGGGGGCCAGACCGAGCAGGCCCTGTCCACCTCCTCCGGGCTGGAACATCACCCCTCTCAGGGTCCCCACTATCCCAGCCGCCGGGGCCGCTCCGCCCAGCGCGGTCCTACCCTTCCTCCGCCCAACGTGGTGCCGCCTCCGTTCCGGCCCTGCGCAGCACCGGCCCCGCACCGGGAAAGATGGCGGCGCCCGAGGCGGCGTGGAACCGGCTGGACTTGCCGTGGCCTGCGAGCAGCGCGGCGGTGACTCTGCCGGCCCCGCACCCAGCAGGTTCCGATGCAGGGCCGGGCCGAGGCGCGGTGCGATGCGATGCGGGCCCAAGGAGGCGTTCTGAGCCGCTCCTGGGGGCTGTGCGGGACGCCGGCCGTTGTGACCTGCTTGGCTGGTGGTCGCCGTCCGCAGGGAGCGGGACCGGGACCGGGACCGTTGCGGAGTGGGTGGCGGGCGCTGAGGCGAGAGGGGTCGTCGGAGCGGTGGCGGGCCTGGAGGGTCGGTGGTGGGCGCTGAGGGGATGCCGGTTTCCCGCCCACAGTGCGGTGGCTGCCGGAGTTACAGCGGCGGTGTGGTGTGGCCGGCGAGAGGCTGTCGGACACGGGCCTGGCCTCCGAGGGACAGGTGCTGCGGGCCGTGCTCTACGCGTACCACAGCAGGCTGCTCCGACACCGGCCCTTCCTGGCCCTGCAGCAGGTGAGCAGCAGCCAGGCTCCTCGGGAGGTGCCCTGGAACGCCGCTGGGGTAGGGCGCCGTGTCGGGGGCATAGTGCTTCGGTGCTGTTTCTCCAGGCTTCCCCACGGTGCAGTTGAGTGGGTTTCTTTGCTCTGGTGCAAGTTTTTGCTTTGCAGCCCCCGGCTGAAAATACCAACCGATGCTCTTTGGCACCTCGGTGCAAGAAAGACGTTGAGGTGCTGCAGTGGGCCCAGAGGAGGACAGTGAGGTTGGTGACGGGTCTGGAGAACAAGCTGTATGAAGACTGACTGAGGAAGCTGGGGCTATTTAGTCTGAAGGAAAGGAGGCTGAGAGAAGACCTTATTGCTGCTTACAAGTATCTGGAAGGAGGTTGTAGGGAATCAGAGTCACTGAGGTTGAAGAGATCTTAATGTTGTTGGGCAGTTTTCACAGGTGACAAACGATGGGACAAGAGGAAGCGGCCTCCAGTTGTGCCAGGGGAAGTTCTGGTTAGACATTAGGGAAAACTTATTGCGAGGGTTGTCAGGCACTGGAACAGGCTGCCCAGGGAGGTGCTTGAATCACCATCCCTGGATGTGCTTTAAAGGTTGTGAAGACATGGAAGCAGTGGGCTTGGTAGCTTAGGGCTTAGGTTAATTGTCGGACTCGGTCATCTTAAAGGTCTTTTCCAACCTAATTGATTCAGTGATATTCAGTACCTCATACATACTCTGACACCTGCAATAGGTATCTTTGAATATACAAGTAATGTGGGAATTTAAATTTCAATTACTTGTAATAGTAGGAAGAGGGGGAAGAATAATCCTAGGCTACTCTATAAGGCACTTTTAAGATAAAGAGTGATTGTCTTCCCAACTTTTCTGTACAGGGATTGTCGACATCTTCAAATAACTGTTTTGAAATAGAACAGGAATCATTATTACTTTATGCATTTTCATCTTAAAACCCAATATCAAATGCTGTTATACTATATGTTGTTGTATGCTGCTGTATTATATGTATTATATGTTGTATTCAACAGTGGCCTACTCCAGCCCTTCACTTAATTTCATATTCACAAGTGTGAGAAATGGATCTCTTCCATCACAGTGCAGATAGAGGAACATTTGCAGGCTTGTGTTACGGACTGTACTGGTATTTATGCAGTTATGGATTAAGGGGAGATGTCACTTAATACAGTTATAGTTCTTAGACCACGACATTCCCATCTCTCAAAACACTGGTCAAAGGAGTTCTCCTTTATTTCTAGGTAGAGCAATGCTTGAAGCGCCTGTGGAAAATGAATCTGGTGGGCTGCATTGAAACTTTGGCAGATGTGATTCCCAAGTAAGTGTCATGATCCCATACGTTGTACTATTCATTACATCAGTCCTTACAGCTAAACTGGGGGAAATGCTGGATCGTAACTGTCTTCTCGTTCTTGTCTCAACACAGGAAAGATACATCGCAAGCCAATGCAGAGTGCTTAGTTCCCAGCCAGCCTATGCTGGAAACAGTGGCTTTGAAAGTGCTGGGAGGTTGCAAGCTCGTACTTCGTCTAATGGATTGTTGCTGTAAAGGTTTTCTGTATCCTTTTTTTCACCACAAGAACATTCTTACAGTACACTGGCAGTGTCTCATGAGACCAAAATTAGGTCTGCTTTAGGCCCTGTCTTGCTGATGGAGTCAACTGTGCAGTTCACATAATCAGCTTGAAGTTTCTTTGGCAGTCACGAGTCTCTATTTTCAAATTATTATGTAGTGACCTCAAGCTATTTGCTGGCTGCTGGTCTGGCCCTGAACAACCCAAAGTTTGCATGCTCATGGAATCTCAGAATTACTGAGGCAGGAGAAGACCTCATCCAGCCCAGCCTATGACCTGACATCACCACATCAGCTAGACCGTGGCACTAAGTGCCATGTCCAGTCTTTTCTTAAATGTCCCCAGGAATGGAACGGGAACACCACCACCTCCCTGGGCAGTCCATTCCAGTGTCTGATCACCCTTTCCATGAGGAAGTGCTTCCTAACATCTAATGTAAACCATCCCTGGTGCAGCTTCAAGGCCCTGTCCTCTTGTCTTAGCACTAGTTGCCTGGGAAAAGAACCTGATCTCCTCCTGTTGACCAGTACTGACAGATCCCTCTCTGCCAGGCCACTCTCCAGCCACTCATCCTGCAGTCTGTAGCACTGCATGTTATTGTGTCTCCAAGATTATCCAAGATATCATCTTGTGAACTGTAGTTGGTGTGTTGAGCAATTTTCATCACATAACATTTGTTTTTATCCTTAACTGGTGTAACCTTCAGCTTATCTGTTAAGCATCTCTGCTCAGAAGAATTTATACTTTGGAACACTGTGGTTTTAGGGTTGCTGAGCCGACTATGGTTTGTGTATTAAGAATTCAGGCTTGTTTGTCTGTCTGAAGGGCTTGTCAGGAATAAGGCCTTGTAATTAAGCCTTGCTGCTGGGTAAACTTTAATGAGCTGGGAAGAGGAGGAGGGGTGAGGGTTTCACCATCCTTTTGGACTTTATTCTAGTACCTAAAGAGCTGTAGAAGTAGAGAGAGATGTCTTACATGCTTTTATGGAATGCTTTTGTTCATAGAAAACAAAAAATAGCACTAATGAAACAGCTGTACTCATGCCAGCCTGCCATAAACACTTACATGGTTCTTTTAGCAGCAAGCCTTAAGTCCTACCTCATGCTGAAATGAAAAGGCTGGGATAAAGTTGTTCTGTAATACTGCTGAATTTCCTAGGGAAGTAAATGTTCTGGTCTCTCTTAGTACAAAAGGGCAACTTGTCTGTAGCTGAAAGGGGAAACAACATTGTAGGTAACCCAGTAAAATGTTGTTTGGCACAAGGAATCAGTCTTTTCAGTAAACACTGATCAGGCAGTTATGTGGGAGGATCAGGAGGAGTTGTCTTTTTGGGGGGTGACCTCATGCCAGATCATTTGGATGTGACCTGAGAACCTGGTATGTCCCACATGTTGCACTCAGCAAAGCTCTAGGGAATCCGGGGGACTCCTGGCCAGGCATTTACTTGTCAAATCACTCCCACATTTGCATCTTGAACAGAGCCTTAAAGCTCAGGTTAATATTAAGGAAATTGTGGTGATGGAGTGTAAAAAGTTAAGCTTGTACTGAGGGGGCACAGGGAAGGAATCTCTTCTGCTTGAGCTGAGGGTAACTTTTTAGCCAGCACAAGGTTTTGCTTCAGACTACATACCTTTGTCTTCTCTCTTTAGGATTCAGTACAGGTGTGTATTGCAGAGCCTCATGTCCTTGTATGATGTGTTGCTAAAAGCACTTCATCTGGTATCTGAGACGCAACAGATGCCTTATATCAAGGGGTTTACCTTCCCTTCTGATATCAGTAACTTCCTTGGAGTTAACATTTGTTCTGAGATGAAAAAGCAAAAGAAAACGCTTACAAGAAAACCTACCAGCTGGTTGAAGAAGCTCTTCCCAGCAATGCCAGAGGCAACGTCAGAGACTGGGAGAAAAAGAAGCTTTGCAACCTGCGTGAATGCTTTGAAAAAACGATGCCCATACCCCACAGACATCGGAGAACCGGTTCTTGTGACCAGAGCCAGCAGAGGTAAGACCTTGCACGACTGTGCTACTGGTTTGTGATGTGTAAGAGACTGACCGCAGTTTCTGTCCAGCACAGCCAAGCACGTGATTCTGCTGCCCACAGAGTGTGGTTCTAGTATGAACTCCCTCCTCTTGTCTATGAAATAGAATACTGTGTGTGCCCTTGCCTTTTAAAATCTGTGCACGATGTCAGTATCGTGTGGGTTTGGGGTTTTTGTTTGTTTCTTGTAACTGTGATGCAGCCTGGAGAGAACCAGGTAATGAATGCAATATGCAGGTCTTGTTATGTTTCTGCATAGATGGACCCAAGGATAGTAGGAAAAGCTAAGAGCAGTGTCTGAAGTCCATACAAGAGTAGACAAGGCTGTAAGTACAGGATGAGTGTATCGTGTACTTGCTGCTTCTGGGCAGTCAGGGTTATGGCCAGTGACAACATGCAGCCGGGTGGTTGAGGGAAGCTCCTACCCTACAAGTTCTCTGTAGTTCACTGCATCTTCTTCATCCCTTCCGAGCTGCCATCTGAGATAAACGGTCCCCTTGAGTTTTCCTGGCAATGTCTAGCACAGGTGTGAGTCTGCTGTGAGACAGCAGGAGATGTGGGGGCTCAGCAGTGCTAAGCAACTGCAGTGCTCCCGTGCAACAACTTAAAATTGTCTCTAATTTGTAATGGCAGCTATGCTTCCTCTTTTCAGGGAAGCCCCTGGGGTTTGATGTAAGGAGATTACTGAAGCCATCCAGGCCTCCCTCACAAGAGGTTTGTAAGGTTCTGTTTTACACATCTTTGTTCTTTTTCAACATTAAAAACTGTTAACACTCACAACATGATACTGTGGACTGAAAATGTCTTCTTTTCCTGCTTTACTTTTGCTTGTCTAACAAGTTAGTGTGGAAGCTTTGCACTGAAAATCATGACTAATTTCATCTTAGTACTTTGAACATTTTTGGGATGTCAAGTGGAACAAGTCAGGAATAGACAGGAATATAAATTCTAATTGTTTCCTCTGTCTGCATTCCACAAAACAGGATCACTTTTCCACTTTATCCTTAAGAAATGAGGATGTTGATACAAAAACCCCCCTGTGTTGTGCTCCTCCAACAGAGAGGATCAGGAACACCTTTTTAAAAGCATTATTTCTGTTCTGTTTTGTTTCAGGGTGTAAGAATTGCATCAATGCCTATTAAAGCCAAGTCAGCCTTACTTTCCTCTCGCATAGCAAAATCCCAGCATTCTGGATCTCTTGTGCGGCTGGTCCAAACAGCTGCATCATTTGGGGAACTCTCGGAGGCACTCAGAAAAGCCATCCTCTGGTGTAAAAGCAACAAATTCAAACCAGAAGCTTATTTTCTGCGTAACAAGTTGTTGAAAAGCAACCGGCTACATCATGTAGAGGCTCGAGGATGCAGGTAAGTTCACATGCATGCCGAGTTTCTGCATCCGACACTTTACATCTTAACATTTATTTTGCAACAGTATAGAGAAACACAGTGGTCTAACCCATCTTAAGCACAAGTGGGATCGCTAGTACTGGATGTTCTGATGCTAACATTCTCTTTAGCTTTCTTTGCTTGTGAATAAAGAGCTAAAAAAATTCACTAATACCTAAGAGAGGATGGAAATGCAACTCAAATCACGTGCATGTTAATGGTAACATGATGCAAAGGGTATCGTATTCAGAATGCCTTGGCTACTGCTGCATACGGTGCTGTTGCATCTCTTCTTGGTATGACAAGGAAAATGGTAGACAAGGCTAATAACCACATTTTTACAAACTCCAAATTAAATGCTTTATCAGCTGCTCAGCTTTTGTTCTGTGTACCTTCCTCCCCTTTAAGCTTGAAGAAGAAACTGTACTGCGTCAAAACATCTGTCTGCAAATACCTCCTCTATGGGTCACGACGTGCACAGCCATCAAAGCGGTATCTGGGGGCACGGTTCTGCCCAAGAAGGACCCAATTATCCAGATGCTCAAAGAGAACTGTGAAGACTGTTCAGCAGAAACCTTCTAAGCTTTCTGGGGTCTGTACCAACAGCGCACTGCTCCTCCCACCTTACCAGGATGGGCCTCCGAGTCAGGAAGAATGTTCCAGTGCTGATGCATGTTGTGTCAAAGTAACCACAGCACGGATGCCTAAGCAGCTATTGCTGGAAGGCAGTCCTGATCCTGCGTGGCCAGAAGCTGCTGAGAACATGGATATTGACTCTATTTTTGCAGCAATGGGTGTGTGACCTCAGACTCGCAAGGAGGAAAGAGGTCAAATCATTCCAATTACTACTATTTTTTTTTTTTAATTAAAACTCTTGCAACCCTTATTGTGTCTTGGCTGGATTCTACTAAAAAATAACTATTTTATTATGGTTTTGTAAAACAGTTGTTTGTGGGTTTTGTGGAAGCTTGTTCCAAACAGTGGACTGGTCACGGTCTTTTTACCTAGCCTTGTCCAGGAGCAGCGAGTGAACCACCCTCAGTGTCCCCCTCTATTGCTTGACCACGTTGAATGCCTGTGGTAATCACAGCAGAAGGCTGCAGCTAATCACTGACTGCAGTTAGGGTGGAAGAGCTGCCATCACTTTTCTGAGGAAGCAGTCTTATACTTGTTCTTACTTCTGCTGCTGTCAACAAAGCTGCTTCACACATAGAGGAAAGCACAGTTGTGGGCTCCAGCAGTGAACTCCTGACTAGTGAACATATTCCTCACTGTCCTGAAGACCCTTTAATTTTAGTGTAACTTCTGCCTGCCTTATGTTGGCTACTCCAGCATGTATTAGCTAGAAGCCCAGAGCCTGGCAGAAAGCACTAGCCCCCTTGCTTGTTCTGAAGTCCTAACATCAGTTAGAAATTTCCAGACCTGGAAATAATTATGGGTTGGGGTTTTTAAGTAAGATGAACATGAATCTATTATACAGCACCTGCTTTCAGAGGTAAGGAAAGGTTATAAATGCAAGTATACCTGGCCCGGGTTAACTTCTATTTGCTAGGCTTAATATTGGTAGAAAACAAAAGTGGTGCCCAGGGGAAGGAAGAAAAAAATAACCTCTGTAGCCCATTAAGAGCTAAAGCCCTGTATTATGCGCCTTGTGTAAATTAATAGAAGAGATGAGGAATGGGTGCAAACTGAAAATGTTTTGTTCAAGGAGTGTATGCAGAACTTCCATAGCAGTTTGGGTTTGAAGACTTTGCCCAGTTAAACAAGACCCATTTCCTAGGTTTCTTGGCACAGGAAGAACTGAAATAGTTGTACAGAATTGCCCACCTTTAGCCCTCTGCTTCAGTACAGTTCTACTTTAATTCCAGGAATCGTTAAAGATAGTCTCTAAATATCATAAAATGGAATAAAAAATACTTAAGTGTACCATATACAATCAGGTCAGTCAACAGCTTCAGTACTTCTCAGAAAAGGCTGTAAGAGTAGGTACCTCTGCAGTGACCTCCATCCTGAATAACCTCCAAACGACACACACATGGTCTTTGTTCCTTTTGGTTGGCCAGTGCCTGTGTAATTCCCTACTTCAGCTTGCGCAGAGAATCAGGATCCATAGTTTGCTTCATCAAAGGCCTTTCTAGCTCGTTTCAGTTCTTCATTCATAGTTAGGAGGTCTTTAACTCTGGCAAACTTCCGGGGGTCCTTGCGTATTAGAAAGACAATGTCCTCAACCTGTACACGACCTTGGCGCCCAATTGACATGGCCTTGTGCGTCTGTTAGAAGACATGAAGAAAATCAGCAGTGTTCCTTTGCCTCTTCATTTATTTAAGCCCTCCATTCCACTTGTGATTTTATAATCAAAGTAAACAGCTGCAGGATACAGGTATCACCATTCTAGTCACAAGAGAACTTCCCAGTGAACCATGAACTTACTGGTGCTCAGCAGGTACCACTATTTACAACCACAATGGCATCAAAACCAAAGCCAGATTGTACTAAGAACTGCAGAGTGCTTGGAGATAAACAGCATCAGGCAGAACCCGGAAGCCATGCTAGATCACTGCACCACAGGACAGTTTGGGTCATCTTGATGAGGAAAGGCAAGGTCAGGCCAGGCCAACTTTCAAAATAAAGGGGACCCAGAAACAGCAGGAATAACACTTTTCAGAAAGCAAACCAAACTTTCTAACAGTATCCAAGTACCTGGAAGAGTGATGGCTTCAGGCCCCTGAAGCTTGTTATCATTTTGCAGCACGGAATGAATGCAAAGGCACCAGAATAACAGTTAACAGATTTTGAAAGCTGAGCCTTGCCTTCTGTCAGCTGCCCGTAACAGTTAATGCCAAAGCCAACTGTGCATTTCCCTGCCTCACTACTAATCTGTTACTTTGCTCCAGGCAGGGCTCTGGAATTTTGCTTTAATCTTGGAAGAAGAAAGATGAGTTTAGCTTTTTATTTCTAGCAACAATTTTGGGACTGGGATAATGCAGTATTTGAAGTAAATATTAACCTTCAGGAAATAAAGGCTTGGTGAAGTTGTTCTGAGCCAACTTACCATTTCTGTGATAAACTCTATTACCAGGTCCTCAAGAATATCCACTGATTCTGTGTAAGGGTTCTGGTCATCTCCAAATCCATACATCATGCATCTTACTGCAGACAGAAACACATGGTGTGAGGCTTCTTTGACCCACTTGGTGCTGTGAGCAGTGTGCCCCTAGTTAGAGCTCAGCAGCGTATACATTCATACACCAGGAGGAGACTCCTGTCTGTCGAGCAAGGTGATTCTTGAACAAACATACAAGAAATTAGCAGACAGCCCACAGAAGCCCAGGAACGCATGTACAAAAAGGGATGATGCTTTAAATAGGTGTTTAGCCTCGTAAATACATAATATTGACAGTCGTCAATATGAAGTCAGTCATGACTTCTGGCATTGTTAGGTTCAGAGCAGACATTAACGTTTCTGGAGGG
The DNA here is from genome assembly GCA_013397515.1 of Upupa epops. NCBI lineage: Eukaryota > Metazoa > Chordata > Aves > Bucerotiformes > Upupidae > Upupa > Upupa epops. The sequence goes on from VZRI01002007.1 coordinate 181,159, forward strand.
TCTACACAACAGCTTTCTGCGATGCAATGAAAGCCACGGCTTTGCTACAGAAAACTGAGTTCTGGAGCTCCACAGCCGCCTCCTCAAGAGTACCTCTTGACTTTGGGGAAGGACCTCGCCCTTAAAAGCCGCGGGAAGCCTGCAGCGAGGGCCCCCTCAGCAGTGAGCAGGGCCTGTGGGCCCGGCTCGACTCACGTTCTTTGGAGAACAGCCTCTTCCTCCGGCCCTGCCCGCCATCCAGGCCCCCGCCGGCTTCTTCTGCATCCTCTTCGAACTACACGGGGGCAGAGACGACTGTCAGCACTTGGGGCGGCGGCGGAAAGCCTCGTCCCTCCCCGCCACCCGCCGGCGCGGTTGCCCTTGGGCTGCGGCTGGAGCCTCCCGGCCGGCCCGGCCGCGTCCCCTTGCTCAGGGCGCGTCCTCCTCCTCGTCAGCCATGGCAGCCGGCCGCTTCCGGGAGGGGATCAAGAGCTTCCGCTTCTCCACTCCGCCCTCCGCCGAGGTCCTTCCCCTCGGCGAGACTTCCCTTGAATTTCTCAAGGCAGCGCTCAGTGCTCTCCTCCAGCTCCCTCAAGCCTGTCTGAATGGCAGCCGTTCCCTCCGGTCAGGTGCCAGACGCACAGCGGCAGGCACTCACCTCCTCCTGCTCATCCCCACCAGGGCTAAACCCCTCGCACCCAGGACAGAACCTTCCCGTGTAGCAACGGTGACTGCTGTGCGGGCAGTGCGTGACCCACCGCTGCTCTTGGAACCCAGTTACCCAACTCAGTTTCTCTTCATCTAGTTCTGCACCTGTCCCGACTGCAACGTCCTCATCTGGATACAAGGGTTTTTAGCTGTTTCTTCCTGAAGAACTTAGAACTAGCTTTTTACGTATGCAGGCTTATTTTAAGAGGCTTTTCAGTCAAGGCAGAGGCCTTGAAAGAGACAGCCTTGACAAGACTGGTGCTCTCGGAAAGTCCTAGTTTTCAGATATTTAGTAAAGATTATTCTCTAAGAGGTCACTTGTTCATACATTCAGAGAATGGGACATTAATCTAGTTCCAACCCCCCTAGATCAGGTTGCTCAGGGCCCCATCTAATCTGGCCTTGAACACTTGCAGGCAGGGGGCATCCACCACCTCCCTGGACAACCTGTTCCAGTGTCTCAGCACCCTCCCCATGAAGAACTTCATTCTGACTTCCAGTCTAAACCTCTGCTCTTCCAGCTTGAAACCATTACCCCCGGTCCTACAACTACAAGCCAGTATAAACAGCCCCTCCCCGGCTTTCCTGTAGGCTGAACAGCCCCAACTCTATTCCATGTTTTGACACTACTGCACTTCCCACTAGGATCAAACATCCCATGGGCTGATTTGCTCTGGAGCATTTTGGGATTTGAGGTAAAAGACTAGAAAATCACGTTTTACATATGCTAAGATGTGGAAAATTAGAGATCCACATCTTTCTACTGCATTTCCTTCCCTGCCTAACCCCCCCCCCACACACTTCTTACGTGTACATCGAAACCAAACCTCACCTCAGGTCTAGACTGAGAGCTACAAGAAATTCCACAATGAAACAAACCACCAGAGACTGTTCACAAAAGACCCGTTCTTTCTTGATGTTTAAACAGTTCACTTAATTAACTCTGAGAACTGCATACACACATTTTTTTTCCAGTTCTGTGCCTCTTATCATGCCAGCTTCAGGTCCTCTTAGCTGCTCTGGGACACAGTGCTGCCAGCTATTACAGTGCTGTTCAAGAGTACGGGACATCAGCATTGTGCTTCAGCTGTCAGCATAGAACAGATGTGGGCAACAGTGGATCTCATCTCTGGTAGTTCACCTGAGTGCAGCTGCAGAACTTCATACTGGGTTGAAGACAGAAGGCAGATGCAACACTGATGGAAGGGTTCCCATAGGTACCAGCGATTTATTCCACTCTGCTCCAAGCCAACTGTGATCAAACACGCAGATTCCATTATAGATGTGTCCTTAATCCACCTGGAACGGGGACAACTCTAGTGTGCTATCACGCTGCACCTATTGAATGCATGATGCAGAGGAGTTACCATAGTAAAATACACAAGAAGTCCCAAACACAACTTCACAGACAACGCACTGACGGCTTATTTCCAATCTAGATCACCTCTAGATCACCTAGAGCAAGTGGGTTGCACAAGTTGCTAGTTTTTGAATCCTGCTACAATAAGCTGGTAGAAGTAAACCTCCGGGTATGATTCAGTTCAACCAGGCAAGCACAGTTTGCTCACTGTTAGGGCTATAGTTGTTTTTGTTCTAAACTAAACGCCCTTTTATTGACAAGATTACTGAGCTATCTCTAGTATCCTAAATGTAGCAGGGCTGAGGCACACAGCTGTAGTTTTCTGAACATTCAGCTGGAGGGAAAGGAAGTAGTGTTAACAAAACTTAGCTTCTATTTGGAGGGTCTCTTTGGTTTTCATGTAGGTTTTATAAAACAGTTTTGTAATAACCTGCATTTGTTCCTAGTGCAAACTTCCTGAATTGTTGATTGAAGAAAAACCTTAGCCTTACAAATATTAACTTCTCCAGCAATGTACACTAGTTTATCTAAAAATGTATTTGTGTTATTTACAACAAAAATCCAAAGCTCTAGTTTTGGTACCTTTTGTTCTGGATGAGCCCAGCAAATCAGGAGTAGCCTTTTCAGCTGGCTTCTACAGCAGGCAAGTTTCCAGTAACGTGGGCTACAAAACACCTCAACAAGTGAACCCCCGAAAACTCCAGGGAACTGTGGAAACAAAGACACGTAAGTTCAGATCCAGCTGCTGCTGCTATGGGAGTGAGAAAAGCAAACTCAGCCGCTGTCTGTATCAAATGACATCTCTCCCAGTGCAGTACAACCTTGGTAAATTAAGCACTTCAACAACGTAATACAAAAATCACAGCTTGTTGCTGTTAGCACGACTCCAAGCAGAATGGCAGTGCCCACTGGCGTGAAGCACAGGGACTGCTGCTCTTCTTGGAGGAAGGACAAAGGAAGAAGCAGTCCTGAAAACTGAACTTGACTCAAGAAGGATGGTGTTTCCTCAGCAGTGGCCCAACCTTGGGACACAGAAAAGGGGCACTGCTAGAGCAGAGAGACCCATGTCAGGTAGTTTGCTGTATCGAAATGATCACCTGAAAGGCAACAGTTGCAATGTAGAGGAGGTTTACCTGACTAGAAATAGCTGAGGAAAGCACCCTTGAGTTTTCTCCTTTACAAAGTCCTGGATCTCCAGTACATTCTTTAACAGCAGTCCCCGGGGAGCTCGGTCAATTTTTGTTAACACCATCTGCAGAGATTCAAAAAGGGAAGATGGAAACAGAAAAAGAAGGTTATTTTGTGCTGCTAGCCTGGAACATTTTTAGGAGTTCTGGACTGTCTTGTAAAGCCAGGCTCAAAGGTCTGCATGGTATCTGTGGTGAAAAATGGTGTCACGCAGTTCACCAAAACAATTCTACAGACTCGGATGAGGGGATCTTTCAAAGCTCCTCAAGCTGAGTACTGTTCATTTACTAAATCAAGTGAAAAAATCCCCACTTGCCACCCTCGGCATGTTCTAGGTCTTTTATTAGCAATAAAGACTGGGAATTACTGCTTAGGTAGGACAACTAGCACAGGCTCAGGTAGAGGATACACACCTTTACAGATTATCTCTAGCTTATAACCAACAGAGGAATGAAGCATTACTCACCACATAAGGAATCCCAAACTCTTCCAGCATGTCTACTGCAATATGATCTGCTTTATGGAGTCCTGCTACACCATCAACTAACAGAAAAGTCCTCTTCAAGCTGCCAGAAATATAAGCAACTGCTATTATTTTATGCCTGCTCTGCTACTTCCAAACTCAAAACAATTGCATGGCATCTAGGGATGAGCCAAGAAGAGCCATGAAAAGCCATGCACGGAGCCAGAGACAGCATGGAGCAGCACCTTAATCTTTTTGATCAAAGTGTGAATGAGGACACCACAGAGACTCACTAGAACTCATCGGTTTTTTCACCTATGTACATGGTGCTGTATGTAGGTGTCTGGCTTTCATGGCTCTGTGGAGGGGTACAGCTGAGTCCCATACTTGCGCCGTTCCTGCAGATAGGCCTCCACCATCTCCACAAAGTCTTGTGGGGCACGGTAGCCGTATCCTGGCATATCCACCAGAGTAAAGTACTTCCCTACTTTGAAGAAATTCATCTTCTTGGTGTGGCCCTAAGGAGAGCATTTTTTTGAAACAAGCAAACAAAAAAGGTAAGGTAAGCTGAGGAAAGGTTAAACAGTTGCCTTAAGCAGAGGACTAGCAGATGCCCTACAAAACATTTCAGTACTGTTATCCCAAAACTTGGGTTCTTTCTCCCAGTACACTAAGAGCCAATCTACACCCTGAACCGAGGGATTTACTTACTGCAGGTTTGCACAACCTGAGCTAGGTGGTCACCCACAAAATTAGCCCCTGAACGGTGAAAGCAGCCTTTTCCTTATGAAATCCAATAATGAATATATTAATGATTTAACAAATTCCTACTGGTGATTACAATTTCAGGCCTAAAGCTAATGGGTTACATAATTCCTCGCTTTATATTAAAATTAAGACTGTACCTACTTTTTACTAAGCATGCTCAGGAAGGAGGAGACTCACCCAGGGCAAGTGCTATCTGACTTGTGAGTGTGATATAATGAGGACATGATGAAGATAGAATCACTGAGGCTGAAAAAGACCTCTGAGATCATCACACCCAGCCTATCCCCTCACACCACCACAACCCAGACCAGGGCACTAAGTGCCACGTCCAGTCTTTGCTTAAACACCTCCAGGGATGGGGACTCCACCACCTCCCTGGGCAGTCCATTCCTGACCACGCTTTTCCTGGGGAAATGCTTCCTAACATCCAGCCTAAACCTCTCCTGGCAGCTTCTGGCCCTGTCCTCTCGTCCTATCACTAGTTATCTGGGAGATAAGCCCGACCACCACCCGTCTACAACTTCCCTACATGTAGTTACAGAGTGATAAAGTCCACCCTGAGTCTCCTCCAGACTAAACAACCCCAGCTCCCTCAGCCTCTCCTCACAGACTTTCCCTCTAGTCCCTTCACCAGACAGTTCAACTAGGGGACACACAGATCTTTGAGATTCATCTTTTGGTTAAGGTATTCCTCGGGCTGGCACCAGCTCCCGTTCCCCGAGAGGGAGGGAAGTTAAAAATGTCACTTACTGGGGTTTTTGACACTCTGACCTCCACTTCTGGAGACAATGCGAACAAGGCACGGATTAAAGACGATTTCCCCACGTTGCTTCGGCCGATGAAGCACACCTGCATGGGGACAGGCAGAGAGGTCCTTTCCACCCCCGTCCTCCTCCCTTTGCCCATCGTGTCGGAGCAGTGAGTTACAAACTACCGCCGCCACACCAGCCGCACCTCGCAGCGCAGGGACTCGGGCGCTGCGGCTGTCGCTGACCTCGGGCAATGCGGGCGGCGGGGCATGGTCCATCCGGACGGCAGAGCTCACGTAGTCGATGGCGTGGTGGCGGCTGGACTTGAAGAGCTCCTCGGCACGCTGCAGAGCGGCCAGGCCGGGCTGGAAGATGCGGAAGCGTGTCGTATCGACTCCGGGAGCCAGGCCGCGCTCCAGCCGCTGCAGCGGAAACACAATGCCGCTGCGGCGGTTCCGCTCCAGCCGCAGCACCT
>VZRI01002007.1:186902-212556 GCA_013397515.1 Upupa epops
CGGCAGCACCATCGCTGTGCGGCACCGACCCGGAGCCGGAAGGCGGCGGCGGCGGCGGCTGCGGGGCGGGACCTGCTCTTGCGCGCCCCGGGTGGGAGAAGTGCTGGGAGCGGGGTCTTGGGCACCGTGTCCTCAGCGCAACCGGGAGAGCAGCGAATCCTCCCCAGCCTCGGCTTTGGGGGTTTGTTCTCGTAGAATCGTAACCGTTCAGGTTGGGAGAGACTTTCGAGATCACCACGTCCAACCGTTAACCCGTCTGTCTAAGCCCACCGTGTCCCTCAGCTCCACATGTACGGGACTTCGTAACGCATCCGGGGATGGTGATTCAGCCACCTCCCGGGGAAGCCTGTTCCAGTGCTTGAAGACCCTTTCAATGAAGACGTTTTCCTAGTATCTTGTTTTGTTCTTCATCCCGTGTGCCTTACACGCTCCAGCCAAACCCAGCAACATCACTGAGCAGCTAAGGTCTCTGTATACTGAAGCCCTGTTTCACCACAAAAAAAGGGGGGCAAAACAGAGGGGTCCTACAGCACAACTCACTTCTGTGTCAGTTTTCTGGGCTTATGTTCAACCTTACACCTGGGTGAGCCTGATGGTCCCAGCGAACGCTGCCTGTTCTTTTTAGCCTAATTTTTCTTCTACAGTGACAGTCCTCTGCTTAAAGCTTTGCAAGTCTGGCTGGTTTCGTTGTTGTAATAAATAGTTTTAAGGGCAGGGAGAGCATCAGAAGACAACACAGGCTATATCCTGCTTTTCGTGGTATTGAGCCCAGTTAGGAAGCTACAGAGAGAACATCTGTCTCCTAAGAAAAGGCCAGCCAGCGACCTACATGTCTCAGAGATACTTTCAAATCTTTTGTAATAAGACAAACTTACATCAAAATGCATCAGCTTCTGCTAAAATTTCTGAGTCTAACTGGTGGTAAGAGTTAGACTAATAGTGTAAGCCTATCTACTTGAGTCCTGTAAAGAAGCACTTCTATAATCTGCTTTGCTTCTCCGCAAGAGGGAGCTTAAATGTGCAGAGCTCAAGACACAGGCAGCAGAGAATCCGCCTAACCTGCAAGACTGGATCATCTGCAGGTGTGATGGTGTGAACAGAGGTGTCCAGCTCATGGGCCAGTGCCATAACCATAAGTCTCTGGTTTTAATGTGACAGTCCCTACATAGATAACAGGAACAAATTTAAATGACATAGGACCTTCTGAATACTTCTAATTATAGCAAAGGGATGGATAAACAAGAGCACCCAGTAGACCTGCGTATAGAGGTAATGGGGCAGGCACTTTTAAAGGCTACATTACTTGAATAAAGAAGCAAATCTCTTAAGTGATGGATATTTAAGAAAAAAACCAATCGAAACCAACAAAGACTACCACCAAAAAACCATCTCAGTAGTGGTGGTTCTATCTGAAGAATAGTTTCCACTGGTTTCACAGAATTCAAATTAACTTTTTGATATTCATCTCAATTGCGATGCCTCTCTTCCATTTCTACTTGCTCTGACCTCTGTTGCAGTTTGGTTTTGCGCTTCATCTTTTTGAGGAGAGGCAGAGAGCAGAAGACAGAACTACTCAGTTCCTCAGAGCTGGCTGTGGTCAGCACAAAACACATTGTCGGCTCAGGTTGAGCTTCTCCTCTACCAATACCCCCAAGTCCTTCTCCTTGGGACTGCTCTCAATCCAGTCACCACCCAGCATGTACTTGTGTTTGGGATTACCCCAACCCAGCTGAACTGGGACTTGCTGAACCTCATGCAGTTTGCACAGGCGCAGTTCTCCAGCCTGTCAGTGTCCCCTGGATGGCCTCCCTTGCCTCCAGCACGTTGACCCCACCACACAGCTTGGTGTCAGCAGCAGACTCGTTGAGAGTGCACTCCGTGTCCGGTCTGCAGTGAGTCCAGTACTATCCCCTTCCCGCTTTGAGCCTACTTCAGGAATTCGTGCCCCAGTTCAGCAGCTGCAAAACCCAGCTATGGCTTAACCTGAATATACCACACCAATACTAGGAAGCATCAGCAAAAATAAAATGCTTTCTTTTGAATGTGGTAAAGCTGATCTTTCAAAAACAACAAACTTTTTAAGGTGAAAGTTGTTACTCACTTTGACCAGGAGATGGAGAGAAAACATAGCTGGAGCCTGGTCCCTGACAGAAGCCCTCACAGAAGGACTGAATAGCAGCAACGTGAAGAAGACTTCTTTTAGCATTCTGAGCATCCTTTAAGTGGGAAGCGAAGAACATTGTTCCCTCAACAGTAAAATTCTCCCTGGGAAATCAGAGCCAGACATGAAAAATCAGACAGCTTAGACTTGGTGCAAGAGTTTGTCTTCCTGTGGTAACACTATACAGGAGGGCAATGGTCAGAAGACAGAACAGTAGCGTTTCCTTTCTTCACCAGTTCACAGCACAGGAAGCTTGGTGCTAGGAAGAAGAAAGCCTTTTTGTAGCTGCACTTCAGGCCCCTGACGAGCATGGGAAGAGCAGTGCCTCTGGCTGCTGAGGACCACTGGGAGGGGGTGCTAGAATGGTCACAGCAATCAGGATGCTGCAAGAAATCCACATCAGCCAGAAGGGCAAGAGGCACTTAGAAAGTTGTGAGGAAGACCATTTACACCATTGTTCTGTTTGTCATCGTCATGGTTACAGGATCTACAGGTACTGCTGCTGCTACTCCCATACCAACTTTCTGTTAAAGGCAGAGGTGGAAAAGGCAAGGTATCAGAGTGACGTTTATTCAATTCTTAGTAAAAATACAGGGGAAGGGAGTCTTTACAAACGGCTGAAGGGACTTTTTGATGGAAAACCAACAACCTGAACATCAAACACTTAGAGTTGCAACGAGGTCCTTTCAGTTGTCAGCCAATGAGTTGCTGAATTGGGGCCTTTCAATGATTCTGTAAGAATGACTTCACTGGAGTATGATATTTTCTGTGATAATTAACTGATTTCTAAAAACATGGTTGATGGGAGGGTTTCTGATCTGTCTGAATAACCATCAATTTTCCTCTTGGATATCAGTGACCTGTCGTGAAACATGAAATATACTGGGGTTCTATGACACTAGATTCAGATGAAAGTTTCTGCTTTCCAGACTTCTTAAAGACTTAGAAAAAATAATCTCCAAAGTGTGGAATCTGAAATGCAGCTATAATCATTTTCCTCCCTACTTTCCTTTAATTATGGTATTTATTTATGTATTATTTATTTATGTGTAGGGAAAAACAGCCTGAGAGAGATCTCCATATGGATGGGCTCTGCAGCGCACTCAGGCTCCACTTCCCCGTCACGTTCTTTAATCACTGTCCTTACAGAAGGAGGGTGTGAAAACAAGGACCAAAGTATGCAAACATGGCAAGAATTTGGAGGTCTGTTCTCGCTTAAGAGACAAGATGCAGCTCTCGGGCTGGCACAGACAGCTGAATGGCTTATGGCAGTAGCCAGGAGTAAGGCCTTCCTCTGGTATCTGTCCTATCTACTAACGTGTCCCAGTGGGGAATCTGTAGTGAGTATTGTGGAGGTAGGGTGTGACACCTCACTGTCTCCACAAGATGACAGACTGTTTGCAGTTGAGCTTAGACAGAACCATAACCTGGCATGTAACACTGCAGACATTGGACTGTGAAGCCAGAGAGCAACTCTACCAAGGAAGAAATCCACGACAAGGGAAGAGTGACTGTTCTCAGCCAGGTCACAGCATGTAGCAGTCACCTTACCGATGCATTGTGTCGCATCCAGCTGGGACCCAGAGGGAGACGATAGCCTGTTGTGCCTTTATTTGTCAGTCAAAATCCCATTTTCCCCTGCTTGTGCGCAAAGACAAATGTTAGTGGTACTTGCAGCAGGAATTGTGCAGAGAAGGTGAAGATATCTGACAGGAGGGGGAAGCACTATGAATTTTTAAGTGTTCCAATACCAGCTAGAAAAAGGGGGGAGGGTGGGAAAGGTTGGTTAGCTTTATTGTAATGTTTCTGTGCACAGACCAGGTCTAAGGACGATTGCCCAGAACCCCAGGCAAGAAAAACACCTGCCTAAAGGTGAGTTAGATAACATTACAAGTGCAGGGGCAAGAAGAAGGTAGAGATCAGTGCTGCAAAGCCAGAACATGATCCTGCTATTTGCTTCTACTCACGACTGACCACATCTCAAGCTTCCTGAGCCTTGTTTCACCAGCTACTGAAGGAGCCAGGACCAAAACCTCACCTGAACTTCATTAATAAAACAATAAAGCTTTTCCATCTCAGCATGCTAATATAAAGAAGAATAGTTACCTAGGTTTCTACAGATAAGGACGTGCTGTGTCCCTGCACTCCCTCTCTTGAGTAGCTTTTCTACCACTCCTTTACTGCCCTTCACCCTTTCCTGGTGCAGCCAACAAACTGATGTAAATCACTGCCTCGGGTGACTTCTGCAGAATGACACCTGCAAGGTGCAGGCAAGGATTCTGCTGGTGCAGTGCCCTGAAAGAGCTCCTTTCATGTGTACAGGCAGAGCCCCATTCTGTCTGTCTGTCTGCTGTCACAGTCTGAACTCTGCAGAGCTGATGCACCGTGCAAATGAACTGAGAGACATGAACTAGAAGAAGAAACAATTCAGAGGCTAGCAAAAATTACTGCATGTTCTTTGTGGTAACCTAAGTGCTGTATGAAAAGGCCAGCAAGCAGAAAACCGCACTGACTTCAGCTGATACTTAGAGATATCCTGGTAACTGAGTTTCCACAGTGCACGTCAACCTACTGCGTGCATCTCATCTCTGCAGCAGCTAACTGCTGCAAACCTCCATGCAAACAAACAGCAACAGCCCACCAATGCTGGTGCCATTCAGGACATGGCGTTATTCATCTCTCCTTACTACAATCATAGAATCCTCACGGCTGGAAAGGACCTTCAGGATCACCAAGTCCAACCCTCACCCTAACATCTCCCCAACCCCTAGACCATGGTCCCAGGTGCTCTATTATATCTCCTTTCCTCCCGACTGATCTGGTCTCTAGCCAGAGGGAAAACACTCTCATATCCTTTCCTGAGTTTATGTTCAAATGGCTCAGAATCTCTCTATGCTCCATCAGGGATAAGAGATCACGCTGACAGGTGAAAGCCTGCAGATTCTGTGGAATATGCTGGTTTGGGCTGAGATAAAGTTAATCTTCTCCATAGGAGCTGGTACAGGGCAATGTTGTTTTGGATTTATGCTGAAAACACTCTTGATACAGAGCACTGTTTTAGTTACTGCTGAGCAGCACAGTCAAGACCTCTTCTGCTTCTCACCCCACCAAATGATTTGTCTGAGAAGCTGAGAGGGGACACAGCTGAGACAACTGTCTCCATCTGCCAAAAGGGATTCCTACCCTATATAATGACAAGTAAGCACACAAAGCTGGGGGAAGAGAGTGGGGCAGCCAGAGTTATGGCATTTATTTTCCAGGGATGATGCTTTCTTGGAGATGACTAAACACCTACCTGCCTGCCTAGGGTAAGTAAAGTAATAATCCCTTGATTTTCTCTGCTTACACATGCAGCTTTTACCTCCCATATTTAACTGTGTTTATATCAGCACACATGCTCTCACCTTTTCCCTTCTGATTCTCTCTCCATTCCACTGGGTAAGGTGAGCAAGCAAGCAGCTGGGGGAGGGATCTTTGTTGTTGGCCAGGGTAAAAAGCACGTCAACGTGAAAATATTGCTTGCCTTTTTATGGGACTTCTTTCTTTTAACATATAACATTAAGCCAAAATATTATCCTCAAGATCAACAAGCTCTGAACACAACCACGGCTTCAGGTAAGGGGATGGCATTCGAACAAATTCAGAAACTGCACTGACCTTTCTCCTCTCACCCCTAAAGAAAGACTGATGTTTCTACAGGCTCTTTTTATATCACTTGGTGAGCCTGCCCCAAAGGGGTACATAAACCACCCTCACATCCTCTGCACTTGCAAAAGAGACACCACTGCAGCCTTGTAAGCTGCATGTTGCTTCCACATTACCCCTGTTTTAGTGCTACCAAGGCTGTAGTCCAAGTCCCTTCATACCACTTCTTTTTCTCTTTTTCAGTATGGTAAACAGGAAACATTGGGAGATGAAAGATGCTTTCTCTGCACATAGTATTTCTGAAGCTTGGCATGAGGATACGAACCCATCATCCCACTGATAAGTCACCACACCAACATGCAGAGCATCGTGCTTTTCCTCTCTGTGCTAGGATTCATACAAGTGGAAACAGCAAGAGAAAACTAAAAGGCAAATGTATTTCTCACAGTGCCCTTGTCCCAGGTGTCCACGCATGGACAAAGATGGAGACATTCACCCAGATTTATGTCCCTAAACCTACTTGCTCTAGACAGAACAAGACAGAATGACTTCAGAAACCAGTCCAACTCAGACCATTCTTTGATGTCACCTGACTGTGACATCTTCAATTCTGACTGTGATGCCATCGAGTGTAAGGTCATCAGTCTGTGATGTCGTAAGTACCAGCTATGATATCAGCAGATTGTGACATCATCATTGCAGAATGTGATGTCACATGTCACTCACATGTCCTGACTGTGACATCGTCTACTGTGGTATCATCTGCCTGTGACATCATAGTTCTGGATTTTGGAACAGGCTGCCCAGGGAGTCACCATCCCTGGAGGTGTTTAAAAACCAAATCCTCATTCCCCATTCAGGCTTTGACTGAAGCATTAAACTTGTTGCACAGTTGTGAGGAGGTCTGGTTACACCATAAAAGAAAGTGTGCATTTTTTTTAACAACTCATTTCTACTTACCCAGACACAGGTTTCACTTCTGTCTGGATCAGCAAGGCTCTGCACTGCACTCTGGACACCACAGCGTCACAGGCAAACGGGACTGTCTCAACACTTTGTACTCCTGAACTCACTTGGGAGATGAAAGAGAGCAAAAGACACTAGATGTTAGGGTTACTGGGTTGGTTTTAGGTTGGACTGGACGATCTTTAAGGTCTTTTCCAGCCTGATCATTACTGTGATACTGAGTTCCTTGTAGCAGGCAAGAGAAAAACCCATCCCAACAAGCTATCACAGTACATCTACCAAAGCTGTTTCTCCGGCAGTTTCTTGTCTTCTACAGAACTAGCCTGCCTCAGCTGCAGGCCATTCCAGCCAATGCCCACGCGCAGCTGGGCAAACTAACAAAATCTCTCCTGAGTGCCTTGGGGGTGGTCTTTCCCTGTGGTCTGTGTGCTGTCACACTGTGGCTAATCACGGGCTGTAAAACGAAGAACACGTGCTATGCCAGGCTTTGGCTTTTGCTTACCTCTGATTGACTGCTTCACTTTCAAGCCTTCAGTACTGTGACATATGAATTTTCTTTGCCTTCTCCCCACCATCATCTTCATGTAGTATGTTTACACTAATAATACAAAGTGAGCAAGAAGTAGGTGGAGCATCCTGTGAGAAAAAACCCAGCCATTAGTTTTATTAGTTTTAGCTTTCCATTACCAATATAAACTGAAATTAGTAAGTTTCAAGTCTTCTCTGTGACACACACCTTACCTGCAAGACAGCAAATCTGTGACCACAGGTTCTTTATGTTTTACTCAGTGTATCTATCAAAGGAGTATGAAAAATCCACCCACAGCTTCTCAGCTTGTGAGCTCACCAATGACCTCTGATCTACCCACCTCAAGCTAGCAATACTGTGCTAGGTAAGCACCTCTACATCTCCACTGTGTTTACTCACAGACTCACTGCACTTTCAATACACCTGTGCTTAGAGTTAGAAAACTGCACGCTCAACGGCAAACAGGAAGCCTGACCTCTGGAACAACGTTGTCTACAGTGTGGCCACCTTAATCATAATCTTTCCTTTCATGCAGTATACCTAATGGGAGTCATAGGAGTGACTTCAGGGCTTCTGTTAAGTGGATTTTGTTGCTTTGGAATGGGATTAGACACAGGCAAAAAAACCCCTTTCTTCTAGAAAGGAACCTCCTGAAACAAGAGCAGGAGGACAAGCCTTTCACTCCAACCAAACTACGCTGTGTGTTTTCAGAGGTAGCCTTTCTGCTCTGGGCAGAAGCATGGGTGGGTGACAGATCCCATGACAAGTGTCAGTTCTCTGTGGTTTATGATACTGCTAAGTGTTGTAGGTTGTGATCTTTGACCTGACTGTTTACATGAGACATCCCACAGCTGGGTATTCCTATCTACCCAGAAGAATTCTAGAAATGTGGAAGACATTCCTCTCTCAGGCTGCCAGACTCCACCCTGGCTTCTTGTCGTCTGTGTGCAAGAGCAGCTCTGTTCTGAGGCGCAGACCTGGTGAAAGACAATTAATTGTCTTTTTCTTCTCTAGATCTCTCTCTGAGAAGATAAGTATCTTGGTGGTGGTGTCAGTCAGCACAACTTATCCTCACCAGGAGAGTGAAAAAAGGTAGGTGGAGGAGAAGAAGCAGACAGAGGCCCTCGGTCATGGTTCGTCTTTACACCCTTCCTGTACTATCTGTTAATAAAATGTCTTCCCTTTTCTATAACAATTGTTCTTGGTTTCTTTGTCTGCTTTCGCAACCCAAAGTGTCACCAAATAATCACAACCAGGACACAAGTTTAGGCTGGAATTATCGCTTGTAGACGGCTGCCTCAGCCTGGTACTTCGCTTGTTCTCTTTCTTCCCCCTTACATTTCAGCCCAGGCCAATGGGTCAGTAACATTTTACTCCTATCAGGAAGGGTGGACAAGCCTGCACTTGAAAACGTGTAGTAGGGACACAGTTTAGATGGTTCATGTTCGGCAGTGCTTGCCTTTCTATTAGTAACATAGCACAACGAGTCCCGTGAAGACCTCACCAAAATGAATCAAGGGATACAGTTTCTAAGCTCACAATTCACATAGGCACTAACCTACCCACTAAAGCCTTCTTCCCAGAGAAACACAGATGAGCTCCAAGGAATGGCAACACAGGTACAGTTCAGCATTGCTGTAAGACTTTATATGCAGAAATGCAAGGCTAGACCTGGACTCTAGGAGTCTTTGCCAAAGCACCTCTGAAGTTCTGGCTAAGTTCAGAGCAATTCTAAGCCTACAGATAGGAAGAAAAGGAACACAAAGGCTACAGTTTCAGAACAGAGAAATAAGTGGGAGTGACACAACCCTTCCTACCGCTGGACAGAGGACCCCTGTGCATTTAATAACTGAAAGGAGTTAGAATTACTAGGTTTGCCATGACAGAAAAACACGAGTCTCAAGAGCTCAGAGGAAAGGTTCAGAAGAGGAGAGTAGATCTTAAGACAGCCAGACCATCAATCCATGTCCTAAATCCTGTCTGAGAACAGCAAGGAACGGGAGGAAGAGTGACAAGCAAGCTTTCTCACTTTAGTCTCCATGTGCCGTGCTGTGTAGTGGAAAAAACTTGCTTTAAAACTTCCCCAGAAAGTCTCTTTGTACCTCACATTACCCTGGAAGACAAGACTGGACACTGGGAAGATCATAGGAGTGAAGCACAGGGAAAGCAAAGTCTAACTTTCGGTTGCCCTGTGTGGGTCAGCAGCTGTCCTGGGGTTCTGTGGCACTGGAACCCTTGTCTTCCATTCACAGAAATAATCAACATAGAGACATTTCTCTCACAAAACAGGCCAAGAACAGTGATGGAAGAGGAAAGTCAGGCACCAGCCTCTCTGCTTTTTGGCTCTAGCTGTATCAACACCATTAGAACTCCTAGCTAGCCCCCTATTCTAGCCCACCAGGACAGAGCTAGCCTTTGAGGAGGAATAGCACTGCATGAGTACGGGAATCACCTGTGTCCAAAGTGGAAAAGGTCCGTATTTTTTGAGTATCTTGCTCAGTGTCTGGGAGGTTTGAAGTCTGTTTGAGTCCTTTTGGAAAGGAGAATTAGTAAGGAGGCTTTTGAGAGAGAAATTACACAGTTGTTCTTTTTTTCTGAAACATAAATAAATCAAACAATTCTCTGAAACAATCGGATGTTACGGATAGGCTTCTTTCCATTTTTATTCTGTTCTGTGTTACTGACACACGTGAAGTGGCAATCAGTTGTGTCGGTTTGGCACCAGTTTTGGCAGGTTCTGCAGAAGCCATAATACAGCTGCGCTGGACAAAACCCTCTTTGTTCTGTTCTCTTTGCCCAGCGTGGTCGCATGCCCTGACATCACAAGCTCTTCTCTTAGGAGCAGGTGAGTGACCACATAGATGGCTAGATACACAAGAGGCAGAGGCTGAGACAAGCTTGTTCCAGTCTGATTTTGAAGGTCTTGATATTCCATATCCCCCCAGTATTTATCATGCTTTTCCCCTTGTGGTCTTGTCAGCAGTATGGCTGGAGACTCACAGAACTGCTGGAGTAAGAAGGGACCTCTAGGGATCAAGGCGGACCTCCCTGCTAAAGCAGAGTGCATGCATTAGCCAGATTCCCACCTGCTACAGTCGGTATTCTGAATCTTAGTTAGGAGAGGTTTCTGCACAGCCACGTCCCTGTTTTGCAAAGTATTTTGAAGAAAAGTTTAAACCTACTGAGAGGCATCACCTGGGCATACAGGCTTGTGTGTGTGCTCGCGTAGGCAGTGCAGTATCTAGTTAGTCTAAACCGTACAACGTGTGGTGTGGAAACCAATCATGAGAGCAAAGAATGTTTTTCTCTTGCACTGAGAAGCAGCAGAGCAAGTACTGCACAGGACTAAACTGTGATTGCTGTTAGTTCTTTGTGGTAATGTGACTGCATGACTGAAAGCCACAACAAATTCAGGAGCAGAGACCAACATTGCCCTGAGCATCTATGTTAAATTAAAATGAGTTCACACAGTGAAAGTGGCCCTGCTGCAAGTGCTCAGGTAGTATAAATCCTTTTTAACAGCGGCAGCAGACCGTGCGAGTTCACATGCCATCACAGAGGATGCATACCTAGCACTGCCGGTCACAAGAGGAGCCATTCCATAGTCACAAGAGCACTTAATACCTCAAGACCTACTTTGGGACCACCAAGAATTTACTAGCCAAGAGTAGTTTGGACAAAGGGTGAACATAATTATCATAGAATCATTAGGGATCAGAAGGGACCTTGAAAGATCATCCAGTCCAATCCCCCTGCCACAGCAGGATCACCTAGACCAAGAAGCAAAGGAAGACATCCAAGTGGGTCTGGAACGTCTCCAGAGAAGGAGACTCCACAAGCCCCCTGGGCAGCCTGCTCCAATGCTCCATTACCTTCACTGGGAAGAAGTTTCTTCAGTAATCCCACTCATGAGATGGTGGACCTTCTCATACTATCAGAAAAACATTGAATGCCAGCAACATCTTAAGACTGCTCGCTGTGTTCGATGTCCACTGGTAGCCTGGCTTTATCTTTTGTATTTGTTTGGTTCACTATTTACAGTTTTCTCTGATTTATTAGATGCTGTCTAGGCAAACTGGAAGAGGAAAAAACCCAGACTTCTCCCCAAAGGTTGCCTTCAGTTTTCCCATAGAAAAAAATAGTCAACGGGCTTCAAGACCTCAGTGAACACAAACAGTATTATCCAGGAGGTATCTGACTACAAACTCCAATGCATGCTGACTGCTCCAATTCATTATTGCTTACCAGCTTGTGACAAACTTTTTGCTGATCAAGGCCTTATAGGTCACAGTATCACAGTCTCACAGTAATGACAAGGTTGGAAAAGACTTTAAAGATCATCCAGTCCAACCTAAATCCAACTAAACCAAGGAAACCTAACACCTAACATCTAGCTCATGCCACTCAGCACTTCATCCAGCCTAACTTTGAACACCTCCAGGGATGGTGACCCAACCACCTCCATGGGCAGCCTGTTCCAAAACCGGATCACTCTTTCAGTAAAAAACCTCTTCCTAATGTCAAGTCTAAACCTCCCCCGATGGAGCTGAAGACTGGGACCCCTTGTCCTGTCTCCAGTGTCCAGGGAGAACAGACTGACCCCCGCCTGACTCCAACCCCCTTTTAGGGAGTTATAGACAGCGATAAGGTCACCCCTGAGCCTCCTCTTCTCCAGGCTAAACAGACCCAGCTCCATCAGCCTCTCCTCATAGGGCTGACCTTCCAGCCTACTTGTTTGCAAAACGGACAGTGGGGAAGTTGGTGAGGCTGGAGAAAAGACGTCTGCCTCCACCTCCTGTCTGAAGTTGCACCTACCTGTGGCCATGCTGATGTAGCATGGATTCCTGGCTTTTGATTTTAGAAGAAAAACCCAAACAACACTAATATCATCCCTCCATTACTGCCTGACTGCTGCATTCCTGACAGGGGAGTGCCACGGTGATGTCAGTGTCATTCGAGCAGTTTAAGAATAATCTGGAGCTGTGAAATCCCTGTGGATGTCTCTGTGGTAAGCTGAACGTCACAGAAAACCAGGCTGTGCTAATAAACCTGAGGAATTGAGAGAGGTTTTGTCTTTAGTTCCAAAAGTAAGACATTGAAATTCATAATTTTAAATGATCAGCTTCAAGCTGTGCTAATTCTTATCAATGGATTAGTAGTAGTGTAGAGGCTAGTCCTAACCTGGTTAGGCTAGTGAATTTAGCCTAACCTGGTTAGGCTACATCATTCAAAATGCTGGAAATGATGTTCAGAAGCAGAACTCCCTCCTTCACATCCCTAGCTTGCCCACCCTCAGCTGGAAGATGGCTAGGAAGCATCTCCATTGGAGAAAAACCAAAGCAGCCTGGGGCTTAGCAGCCAAGTGAAGATATCCTGCTCCTTCCCCAAGCCAAGAATTTCAGCATTTTAAGGAATCAAAGCAAAACGTCTTCCAATTGTTCAAGCAGAGCCTTGGCAAATGCTGATTTCAATGCATGCTCCCGACTGAATGAGAGGCTCTGATGCCCATGCTTTGGAAACACAGAGGGGGGGCTAAGATTTGTCAGGAGGCTCCTGTCCCGCTCCTCTCATCACACATGTGTCAGTTCATCCGGTCCTCTGAGTCATTTCCTCCCCAGTTTTCAGTCATTTGCTCTCAGTGCACTGCTTCAACTAAGACCAGTTTTAGTCCAGACTGGACTAGAGTTCAAGAGAAGCCTCACTGATAGGTTAGAACACAACCACAACGCAATCACAAGGTGAAGCTCCTAGGCACAGTGGCTTGGGGCAGGTGAACACCATGCACTCTAGTGATCTTAACACTGATTTCGAGGGAGACACAACACTTCGTGCCAGCGGGAACTGTGTGCTTTCTGCATCTGTCAGAAGAAGTTCCAAGTAAGCTGACACATCATTGCGTCACGCTGGGTAGAATCATTCATTCCCACCAGAGAGCAGGTTGTTGCGTGAGTGAGTTGTGAGCTGTGCTCTGTCTCGGAGCAGTGTTGTGCTGACTTGTCTCTAACAATTCTATTTTTGAAGCAAGCTAAAAGCCAGCTCGGGGAGCTCTGCACTGTCAGCAACTGCCAGCTAAAGCTACCGAGACAGGAATCCAAGGAGTCATCATTTCAAGAAGCACAATTCCAGGCTGGGCTACAGGAGGGCATTTAGTACATGTAGGTCCTACATCCAGCACCCCCAGAGGTACTTTGAAACGGGACTAATATTTTTATCTATCTATATATGTACGAAGGATGATCAACGGCTCTGAATTCCAAGTCAGGACCTCTGTTTTCAGACCATTCATAAAATGCAGGCTGAAGGAAGAAGCACTCTGGGAAGGTGGGCTTCTCCTCAGCCTCAGCTCCTCTAGGAGTTGTGTAAAAGAAGCCATATTCTCCTCAGGACTTTCAGGTGTGGGGGTGTTTCCAGGAATAAACACCACCCAACCACAGAACAACCAGGAAGCAGCTTTAGTGTGTCACTGTAGTGCCACAGAGGTTATAAATCTTAGCTCCACAGCCAGCCTACCGCATTTGGTCGTCCTGCTAGGGGACTCGCCGTGCAGCGGGACCAAGGGTCTAGGAGATGACCACTGCACGCTGCTCTTCACGGCATGCTGAGAGCAAGAGCTGGAGTTAGAGAGTCTGCCAGTGCAGCCATGCAGACAATCACAGTTTGGGCAGACCCATCAGTCATGTTCCAGGGAGATGGGATGAACTCTAACGGAGTTAAGAACTGGAATACTAGGAGAAACAGCCAGCCAGAGTGAAGTGTGCCAGCAAGGTAGACAGTGGAGAAGGTGTGCCCACAAAGAGGTGATGCTATCCAATGCTTTTACTTTCTATTTCACACCAATCTGTGTGCAAAGTCAGTGTATTTTGTCACACAGCGTGAAAACAAAACTTCTGAAGGCTTTTTCCCTTCTTTGTAAGCATGTTTTAGCCTCTAAGGTCATCTAAAAGCAGGAAGCCCACTGAATGACTAGTATAATACACACTTCTGCCTCTGAAATCATTCAAGTGGTCTGAATGCCTATCGATCAAACGAGGCCATTGCATACTGTAACCCAGCCGACGTGCCAGGTAACACCACTGTATGTCATTGCTGAGGTGAGCATGTCCTCAGCAAGCAAAGCAGATCTGCAAGTACACAATGCATCACGATGCCTTTCCCAGAACCATTCCCAGCTTCAGAGATAGCTGGATTTGCTCATTTCTGTGCAGCCTGTGCATGGTCCTGTGAATCAGAATCTTCAGCATGGAAAGAGAAAGCAGGTAGGGTTCTCACGTTCGGAGAGTGAAGGTAGCTCCATCACAACTGGGTCAGCTTACAGGTTTATCCCAACTGATGTTCCAGCAGTCTGACAGTCATGTCATCACTGAAAACAAATTTCCTGGAAAGAACATAATTTCTGTCTGCATCTGGATGATTACAGTCCAGATTCACAGCTCCTACACTTCTGGTGTGTGAGTTATTAGCATGGAATCTGCCATCAGGGCCAAGTAAAACCACTTCAAACAGAGCAGATCACAGACTCTGCCTTTGTCAAATACTATTCGCTGACATTCTGATAATTAACATGAAATGGAGCTGCAGTAACCCACACTGAAAACCACAGGCAGAGCCCAGGTCTATGCTCTCAGAACACAGAGGACAGGGGAAGTTCAGTCTCTGGGAAGGCTGCGGTGGCTCTGCACAGCACATTAGACAAACAATGCCTGAGTTTCTTCTGCTGTTGTGTAGAACTGACTGCAAGTGTCTAATTGTGCCTTGCTGGCACTGTCTTCATCCAAAGCTGCATCTCAGGCTTTGGCTTCAGGTACCACGGTCACTTTATCCCTCTCCTTCTCCACTTCTCCATCAAATGCACGCTGTACTTCTGATGCAGCCAGCAAACCCTGACAAGTTTCCCACCTCTACATGTTTTGTGGCAAGGCATCGCTGCCTGGGTAGAAACCACCACTCTAAAGGCACGACACGGGATGCTCACATAGAACCATCAGGGATCGGAAGGGACCTCGAAAGATCATCGAGTCCAATCCCCCTGGCACAGCAGGGCACCCAGACCAAGTCACAGAGCAGCCACGTGCCCAAAAGCTGCCCTGCTGAAGAACACTGAACAAAAGAAGAGGTGACTCTTGAACGTGAACCACTGCTATCAAACAAGCACAACAGTAAAGTCTCCCTGGAACAGAGGGGGGAAGCTGGGTTTTCAGTACAGTGAGGCCTGGCTAACTGACTGTTTTGGAGCACAGCCATGAACACACCAAGGCAAGGGCTACCGACTCCTTGTGGCAGAAGCAACTGCTAGCTGGCTAGAAACAGAGCCTGCAAACCATGCCTCCACCTGAAAGACAAGTGACAGTAATTAACGTCAGTGCCTGTGACAGTGATTGCTCACTGATGTCCCTGTCCCTGTCTCGACCCATGACCTTTCAGTAGCCTTTTCCTCCCCCCATCCAATTGAGTGGCTCAGTGGATACCTGGTGGCTAGAAGGGTCAACTCACCAACTCTTCTAGTTCCAAATGAATTTCTATAGGAATGGCAGAGACCTTTCACGATCACAACTTACAGTAGGACTTCCCTTATTTAGAAGGTAGTTTGCTCTCTTCTAGCAGTGCAGGGGACTATCCAAATGTTAAATTTAATTAAAAAACAAGTGAGGAAAAATATAGACCTCACACAAAACTGTCGTTAATAAGAGGAGGAGGGGACCAAGATGATGCAACTACATTTCTGTCTTAACTCATCTTTTTTATAGGATCATCATCAAATATAGATAAGACTTTAATTCACACTCCTCTCTTGTGGTGAAGACGAGTGTAAACCATTTTTGAACATCAGTCTGATCACACAGCGTTACCAAAACATCAGGCTGCAGCCATCAGTACAGCTTGCTGATGTTCAGGCACGGTGAGCAGTCCAAGCTCCCGAGCAGTTTGACGTCCTGTCAGCTTTGATCTATTTTCTGTCTTTATGTTTTATGTCTCTGTTCTCAGTGGTAATTCTTCTGACGTGTAGCTTTCAACAGCTGAGGCCTTTTCTCTACCACTGACCCACGGAACAGTGCTGGGGAAGCTCTGTGGCTTACAAAAGGAAAAGAAACCCTGAATCTGAAATGACTGCATCAGTAAGGAAGTGGGGAAACAGGTACAGTATAATAAAACCCCCACACAGCAGTATTCTGACAAACAATTCCACCCCCCACAACCCCTTCCCCCAAGCTTTTCAGTGAGACATGTGGGCCAGCTTTCTGTGTTATTTCTGTTGAAAAGTGTGTAAAATAGGCTTTTCCTTCCCCTCAAGCCTCAGCTCCTCCCCGCCAGGGTCTGGAAAGCCTTGCTGTTCAAGATGAGAACTATGCTGCCAGTAGTTAAGTAGCCACTTTAGGGAGAAGCCATTAGAAATGTCCCTTACACAGAAGAATTGAGACTGTTTATTTCCCCAGGGAGACATGAGGAGGACTTTTCTTGGAGGCAGTAGTAGTAGCAGTAGTAGTAGTGATGAATACGGAAAATTAAGTTTATCTCTACTTGCCAAGACTAAGACCTCCTTTTTGATATTAAACCAAGCCATGAGTATTCTCCTCCCTTTTAGTTCTTCTGAGCTTTGCTGCAGGGTTTATCTTCACTCATCAGCATCCTGAGGAGAGCCAATGAACGGAAGGCAGATTAGTTGTCTGTTTCCTCAGCGTTCGCCTAGGCTCTCAGTACAGGAAGCCTAGTTAGAAGGGGGAACTTCTCCAGTGTTAAGGAGCCCAGTCAGTCAGCAGCATGCACAGCTAGTGGCAAGGAGTGGGAAAGGGGGAGAGAAAACGCTGATGATGGCTGCCGAGGATGCACTGGAAGGCAAAAAATACTCCCCGTGATCACAGCTAGGTTGGCAGTGGGATGGATGGAGCTGCTTGAGCTGTGAAAGCAGGAGCTGACATGAAAACTGCCGGGAAGACTGTGTGTTTCTTTGTGCTGCTCACCATCATCAAGGCCATAAGAACAGTAGGTGAGTCTAAGTGGGGCGAATTAGCTGTTGGGATGGCAGAAAGTGAAATGTGCAGATACTTTCTTTCCATAAAAGCTATTAATCGTCTTGTGGCTTCCTTTAATTGTTAAGAATTATGAAGCACAACTACAACGTGCTTCCCCGATACCCACTTCTGATCTTAAAAGCAAGGCTGCCAGGCATTATCCCTGCCATTTCCATGTAGGTCATTATTTAGTGACCCAGAGCTGAGAACGTACCTCTTGTCACAGACAGCTTTTTTACTCAGAGCTCTAGATCCACATCACCTGAGACGCTCATCTTCTTGACATTGAAAATACCCCTGGCAAAGCATTTGAGAACTTGAAGCTTTTGATCCATGTGATTTCTGATGAAGAGAGGCTGAAGATGCTCTTCAGCATCTTTATGGCAGGGATCTCTTGTGTCTCTCTGAGGAGTGCTGGGCAATTGCTGATGCACTAATAGCAGGGAGTAGTTTCTGGAATTTCATTCTGAGACTAATGGGCATGGCCAGTATCAGGACAAGGCTTTTGTGCCAAAGGCACTCCTAAGCCCCTCAAACTCCATCTTTCAGTGTAGTTGACTTAGTTTTCATATAGTTTAGTGACAGCGGTTACTGTACATTTGCATTCCTAGACCCTGTGCTTTTCCAGGCACAGAAGTCTGGGGATCTAGGAATGGAATTAGGTGTTTGAACATCAGGTTCAGAAAGCTGAAGTGCCTGTGTATAGAGGGAGAAGGCAAATAAGTCTTTGAGATCCAAATCAAGCTAGAAACATCTCTGAATGATACGTGACAAACATGTGTCCCATCCTGTTGTGGACAAGTAAACTGAGTCATGCAATGAGGTATTAAATATGGTTCCTTGGTCGTTTAAAGCAAACTGGATGCAGTCACTGCTGGCAGCGAGGGAACACCAGTCTGTAATACGTGTGGCTGGTGAAATAATTAATTGCTTGAAATATTAAAAAGATTACTATTAAAAATAATCCAATGCCAAAAAGCATTCCAGAGAATTTGCGAGGTGTACGAAGCTCAGGAGGAAATACACCCCCCCTTCTGAAGTCTACAGCAAGCTATTCTGATTAACATCATGCAAAAGCTGTAGTGAGTAACCAGGCTCTGTGGGCGTTAGTATTTTCCTTGCCAATTCTTCAGCGCGCTGCTTTGCATGGTTTGTACAGTTTTAGAAGGGTCAGTGCAAGAGCAAGGCTGAGGCCACTTCATGATTGCTGGATCTAGATCTCTTAACTGAGCAGACTCGGATGATTTCCTACCGAAGGTGCTGGTACTAACAACCTCCCGAGGCAATCCTCATAGTAGCAGAAGTGGAACAGGCTAAACATCAAAACTGCTTTACAAACAGTTTCAGACTTCTCCAGTTTAACTAAGCAGACAGGACACTGTGGGTGGAGGCGTACCCAATCTGTAAGAAGTGGGAGAAGGGACACGTAGATCTTCCGTGAGAGGTTCAGGCAACGAAGTTTTGTTTCTTGGATTAACACTAGCAATGTTGGACTGTGGAAATTCTGCATCTCCATCGGTGCCCCGTGACAACAGATATGACCAGGCACTTGAGAGGAAGCTGCAAAAATGTCCATCGTCAGTAATACGATTTCCTAGGGTTGTTCAGTTTTATCAGCAGCAAAACCCTGAACGCAGTGGCACTGCATCAGTGCTGGAACTATAGCATATGAGGTGAATACAAGTGAAGTAGATTCACAGAGGAACCTGGCTAGAGTTCAAATTTACCTGCATGCACAACTCCCTGATTGCTTCTGCTTCCAGTTAGTTTCTTTTCTTAGTCTAACTCGCACCTTCTCTTCCACTGGTGTACTAGTGTTTTCTTGCCTTCTTTTTCCTTCTGCCCCGCTTTGTTTCAGTGCCCCAGTCTCTGTTAAATCCTATCCTACTTTACTGTAGGATCTTGCTCCAGATAAAACAACAAAGCCAAGAGAACTACTCTGGTAAAGTGACTTTTCTCTCCATTTCACCAGCTCTTTGATGCTTCTGGGGGTCTGTGTGTTGGAACCATTCCCTAAAAACATTTAAATCCAAACCCCTCTTTTCTTACCCAAAAGCTTGTAACAGGACTATGTCCTATTAAACAAAGGCAAATGTGTTCTCAGGTGACACGTACGTTGCCCTAACACAGTCTTTAAGCCACGCTCTTGTGATGTTAGGGCTTTGTTGTGATCCAAACACCGTGTCTGAATGTACCCAGCTTCAAAACGACGAATGAAGATGGTTCAAACCAAGGAATTTCAGTCTTGCAAGCTGACCACGTGCAAAGCATATCTACTTTCATGTGGAACGCACTTGCAGAAGTCCCTGCACCTTAAAACTCACAGCTGATTTCGTATTTAGAGGGAGAATAATTCAGGAAAAAAAAAAAAGCCTAGGGAACCCTCCTGGGCTGCTCTGTCTTTGTAGTGAGTAAGAAAGCAGTAGGATGAAAAGTGCTTGGTTAAAGCGAAGCACAAAGCGAGGTATGACTGGGATTTGTACTACATCACAGTGAGAACAAGGCATGTCTTCACAGCAGTCCCTTACCTGCTTTCTGCAAAAACCAGGGAAAAGAAGACATATAACCTACCACTTGCAGTCAATCATCTATTTTTTGTTTAGATTAGCAGGAAAATTCCAATTAAACATAAACAAACAGTGCAGCACGAGGAAGAGAGTGAAAGGCCAAGTTCAGCGTGCAGTACACAATACAAACCAGGCTGTGTCTGTTTCTAGATTGATAAGTGTGAGGTGTCACAGTGCTACTGAAAAACCACCCAAGGTACTTCGACATCCAGTGTAAATCCTCTTCCCTTCACCCGTTCCAGCTCACATTCTGTGAGGCTGAAGATTCACTCACTTTGCAAACAGAAGCTCTACACCGAGTTCTCAATTCACAGCCTGACTGGTGTAACACACAACGGCTCGTTAAGTGCAGGGATGATTTATTATCAGTTGAGGATTTGGCGGAGGATGTTTCTTCTGCAAGTCACCATTTAAACACCAGCTGATCCCTCGATTGAAGCAATGCACTGATCGTTTTTAATTCACAGTGTGGTGTTTATACTGACATAGCCCAAGGCTCTTCTATCAGCTCTGCAGTTGCTCCCTCAACATTTTTGTTTCTTTGTCTTCAACACAGAGACAGACAGGTTTTTAGGCTGTTCTTGGGAGAATCCTAACAGCCCAACAGGGTCACTATAGAGGGCAAAACCTCCTCCTTCTAATACATGTCTGTTTGACAGAGATAGAAACATCTAGAGGGCAGGTTCCACCTGAAAGGGAGGTCTTCCAAGTAATTTCAGAAGTACAAATTAACCAGATCTGTGAGTATTTTTGGCACGTCCATTCTTTTTCTGGAAATGAAGTCTAAAGACCATTTTTCTAGCTGCATGCATGAGAAACAGGGAACTTGCACCTTGCGATAGGCTGCTTAGGAGATGCAAAGTGAAAGACTTGTTGCTTTAGTAAGTAAATGGAAGTGCATGAAGATAAATATATCCTTCCTGCCCTGTGTTTGCAAACATTATCCAAGGAAACAGCAGCCCCAACACAAAGGCTCTTAGAAGGCTTAGGCTTGCTTAGTCATTTTCAGATGAGCTCAGCCATGCCGATGACAAGAGCTCTGAGATGCTCAGCGGCATTCAACCAGGAGAGGAAATATTTCGTTCTCCAATTTTCAGAGACATTTGTGGAACTTAGGTTGAGAAACCATCAGGAAACAAAAAGCTTCTTTCAGTTCCTCCCCTGGTAAAATCGTCTGAGCTTAAAACACATCCCTCACATTTTCCTGATATGCCATTAAAAATCAACCTGCCGCCTCAAAACACTTTCCGTGCAGGAATGTAAGACACTGTTGACAACAGGATTAAGAAAACAAGGATTTGTGGGGCTGGTGGGTAAGCGGTGATCAGAATATGGTGGGACTACATAGCACTTTTGCTCTTCAGTTAATGGAGGAATCCTGGCAGTATTGAACAGCACAAAGATAAGTCCTGCATGAGGTTTAACAAGACCCAGTGCTGTGTCCAAACATTCTGGTCCCCACAAGCCCATGCAGTGCTGCAGGCTCTGGGAAGAGTGGCTGGAGAACTGCTTGATGGAAAAAAAGGTGGGAGTGCTGATGAATAGCCAGCTGAATGTGAGCCAGCAGTCTACTCAGGTGGTCAAGAAGGCTAATGGCATCATGGCCTGCATCAGAAATAGTGTGGCCAGCAGAGAAGTGATCATCCCCCCTGTACTGGGCACTGGTGAAGCCACATTTCAAATACTGCCTTCAGATTTAGACGTCCCAGTACAAAGAAGACACTGAAGTGCTGGAGCAAGAAGCCTTGTGAAGGGCCTGGAGGACAGGTCTTAAGAGGAACAGCTGAGGGAACTGGGGTTGTTTAGAAAAAGAGGTTGAGGGGAGACCTTATTGCTTTTTACAAGTAGAGAGTGAGCTCAGGCTCTTCTCCCAAGTTAACAGCAGGAGAACAAGAGGAAATGGCCTCATGCTTTGTCAGGGGAGGTTTAGATTGTATATTAGGAAAAAAGTCTGCATTGGAAGAGTAGTCAACTATTGGAACAGGCTGCCCAGGCAAGTGGTGGAGGCACCATCCCTGGAAGAATTCAAACCACATGGAGATCTGGCACCTAGGAACATGGTTTGGTGGGCATGGTGGTGTTGGTTGGGTGCTTGAAACTGATGATCTTGGAAGCCTCTTCCAGCCTTAACAATTCTATGATTCCTTTACTTAATAAAGAAGAAATTGGTGGTTTCAATGAAATACTACTGCCACCTGGTTTTCCCTTTCTACCAGCAACAGAGCTGTGCTCTGATTTCCATGCTACACAGCTAGAATACCTCATAGATTACAGCGCTGTAGCCACACCGATCAAGGAGCTAGGTCTAGGTTTGGAAATGTCTCTACCCAAAAATATTTAACCACCCTCCTAACAAAACTGTGAAAGCTTCCAAGGGAATCTGTAAGGAGTAAAACACAGTTCAATTAAAGTTCAGCTGGAATGTTGAGCTGGAATGAGTCATTTGTCCAGATTCCAGACCATAATGAGATTCTGGACAACATTATTAAGGCACAACCAACTGAAGTTTTCTCTAAGAGTCTACAAGTAATTATTTGGGTATCACAGTAATGATGAGGTTGGAAAAGACCTTAAAGATCATCCAGTCCAACCTAAATCCAACTAAACTCAGTAACCCTAACATCTGACATCTAGCTCATGCCACTCAGCACTTCATCCAGCCTAACCTTGAACACCTCCAGCAACGGCGACTCGACCACCACCGTGGGCAGCCCGTTCCAAACCCGGATCACTCTCTCAGTGAAAAACCCTTTCCTAATGTCAAGTCTAAGCGTCCCCTGATGGAGCTGAAGACTGTGACCCCTTGTCCTGTCTCCAGTGTCCAGGGAGAAAAGACCAACCCCCGCCTGACTCCAACCCCCTTTAAGGTCACCCCTGAGCCTCCTCTTCTCCAGGCTGAACAAACCCAGTATGACAGACTGTTTGCAGCTGAGCTCAGACACTGCAGATATTGGAGCACTGGTCTGTGCTTCACAGTCCAAGGCAATGAGGGACATCCCTGGACACCTTCTCACATGTTTGCTTTCTCTCCATCAGGGAATGAAAGCGTGTCAGAGACAGCAGGAAACAGCTGTGCGCTCATCTGCGTTCTCAAACCAAACGTGACTTCGGTAGTATGGAAAGTAAGCCCCAGCATTGGAGCCCCCTGTATCGTGTCATACAGGGTTGATCTTAACACGACAGAAAAAACCTGCAGCAACAACATAAACTGGAAATCGAGACCTGATTTGGATCCTACCCTTGAGATACAGCAAGTGGGAGTAGCTGAAGAGGGAAATTACACCTGTGAAGTAACGACAGCAGATGGGTTTTTCCCCAGGAGCTACCACCTGACTGTGCTGGGTAAGGGACTCTTTCCTCATTTTACAGCTCTCCAAATGCCCATGTCTGGATACACAGAGCTCTTCACCCCATGCACTAGGGATATACTGATTCAGTGTACGAACAGGGGATTCTGCATGTGCTTCTGGTTATCCTGCAGAATCAGTCACTGACACACTGTTTTCAGAGACCCAAAACACAGGAGAGTAACGGTACCAAGCACTGAGATAGTGTTTCACACACGGGAGGTTCTTACCCAGACAGTAAGGACAGACCCACGTGCTCTTACGCTGGCCTTCAAAGACTTTTTAAACCACGTGTGCCAAGGCTGCTTAGGGCTAATGTCTAATTTAGCCCTGTATGTGGGATCACTCCCTATCCCTGTGTCCAGGGAAACCTCTAATGGGCCACGGCTTAGGGAACTCGTCTGAGTGGGGCAGAGTTGCCCAGAAGGAATAAAAGAGACATAGTCTTTGTCTCATGGGGCTCTGGCCCATGTCACGGCAATGAGATGGCAGCTCCAATCCTGTCCGTGTGCGTTTTGGGTAGGGAACAAGAACATCCTGCCGCAGGGATTTGCACTCCATGAACCGTGCCAGCTAACTTCTTGGTGCTCTCCAGTCCCCCCCAGGCTGTCGCTGCACTGTGATGGCCACGGGAGGCCTGTATGTGAGGCACTGGCAGGGAAGCCAGCTGCTCAGATCTCCTGGGTGCCAGAGAGCAACTCTACCAAGGAAGAAATCCACGACAAGGGAAGAGTGACTGTTCTCAGCAAGGTCACAGAATGTAGCAGTCACCTTACCGACGTAACCTGCATTGTGTCACATCCAGCTGGGACCCAGAGGGAGACGATAGCCTGTTGTGCCTCGGGTAAGCATCCCTTTCTGTTTGCAAACTCCTAATTAGCCTCCTGTACACAATATTCTTCCTTCTAGGAAGGAGACTCTGTAAAAGCTATGGAAACCTTCACTTAAGTCCTACATAGACTGCAGTGCCACACACAATTGCCTTGGTCCAGGAGAATCACCAGCTGGTTTGTGTTCTAGACATTACTCTCTAGAGAGTTCTTCCCAAGGAGGCATGCACATAAGGGTGGTAGCATTCTCCTGGTAGTGAAAACTACCAAAGAAACAAGAGACAAAGCAGTGATGCTCTCAGTGTAAATATAATCCCTTGGAAGCAGAACACCTGCAACATCTTTTAGAGGCAAATATATCCTGTCTTGCTCAGTTCACAGTAAGAAAGAGAGAGAACCACCTCTTAGGTTGGCAGCTGAAGCAGATAATTCTGAGTTGTGAATGTCTCATGCTGTGACATTTGGTTTCCAGTTTTTGCTGGTTTTGTTGTTTTTGAGAAGTACATATGCGTTGCAGCACTGAGATGTGCTGAGTCCTTGTGAGGAGGTCTGGTATGGCTTAGTCAAAAGATACCAAGACTGGCCACTACTGGATTAGTGCAGTCTGCTTCTATCTCTGATGCAGACTCCATCGGTGTTTCTCAGACAAGTTTCATCACTGAACTTCCCCTTCTGCTGAAGGGAGTTACATGAATTTTATGAGTGTGCTGAAAACACATGACTGTGCTAAAGTAGCTCTAACCTTACACTGAAACCATAAGGAAACAGAGCAGTAAGACGATGTAACTAAGATTAACTCTTTATGTTTAGGGAACAATAGCTTTATCCTGCTTGTCTCCATCATTGTTTGTTGCCTGAGCATTATCACCTTCGTGGCTGTCGTTTGCTATTTCAAGTTCCACAGTGACAGGTATGTATGGCAGGATGCTAAGGGAAGATCAGATAATGCTAGAAGAAAGGTTTGAGCAATGTGTTTGTATTGAAATCATAGGATTCACTCAGTCTACTGGTTATGCTATGAAGGACTGAATTAACTGCAGAGATTTCTATATTGCATTGCATGCATCTCACTAGTGCAGAAGTTGGCAGAGGATTCTCTCTGCATTGCTTGCTACAGTAAGGGGAAGTTTTGTTCTAATAGGAAACTCAGAGAGCAAAGTCTTTCCTCAGAGACTGTCATTGTCAATGCCTCTCTTGTTTAGAGCAGTGAGTTGGTTGTGCTGCCTAAGAAGTTCTATCAAGTGCAGGAGTACTGCCCAGTGCTAACCTACCATACCAACAGAGGGAGCAGGTTGGCAGGTTGTACCTGTGCTAATAACAACCTCCCTGGGTAAAGCTGAACTCTAATTCCCTTCAGGATTTGATGGGGAGGAAAAGAGCAGAACTCATTTGAGCAGAAAAAGGCTGAAAGAGCACCTATACTGAAAACCTCAACCATGCTCCCTCCTTCCCCTATTCCATAACTCATTTGTTGCCAAGCCTTTTCCTCCAGGGCTGAAGGATTAGTTCAATACTATTTCACTAATGCAATTTTTGCAGTTTGTATGTGATTTCAATCTTCTGCTTCTACTTTGTGCTTAAGCACCTGGACGTGTTCCTGTG
>VZRI01002008.1:187-20040 GCA_013397515.1 Upupa epops
ACCATTTGCATCAGGAAATTGTCACCAGTGCACTGGAGGAACCTCCTGGACTGGGGATGGCTGACTGAGTAGGTCTTCCAGGAAACATCAGGGTAGTTAAAATCCCCCATGAGAACCAGGGCCTGTAGCTGAGAGGCTGCTGTCAGCTGCCTGTAGAAGACCTCATCAACTTCCTCATTCTGATCTGGTGGCATGTAATACACACCCACAACAGTGTCACCCCTCTCTCTGCATCTGCCCATGGACAGAACTCCATACATTCCAGTTGCTCTCTCATGTAAAGAGCAATTCTACCGCCTCGCCTTGCTGATCTGTCTCTCCTGAAAAGGACATAGCCATGCATGACTACATTTCAGTCATGTGAGCTGTCCCACCAGGTCTCTGTAATTGCCACCAGATCATAATCACCTGTCCGGACACAGATTTCTAACTCCTCCTGCTTATTTCCCATGCTGTGTGCACTGGTGTACAGGCACTTTAGGGAGTGAGCTGGGAGCTCCGATTTCACCCTAGGACAGTGAGAGGCCCCCTGTTTTTCATTAAGACCAGAGCTTTGTCCCACTGGTATGCACCCACCAATTTTGAACCAACCTTCTTGGACAATGTCTATAATTTTATTGGCTCTACATGGTCATCACTGGGACATGGAAGCACTACTGTTAACTTTTCTTAAGAGGTTTTGTAAACAGCTCTTACGGATCACAAAACCATGCATTTTGGCATTCACAAGAAGAAAACTAAAGAAATCCCTGCATTTCCAAATTCTGACATAGCTGCAATTCCTTTCACAAAGGGGTAAGGAAAAATTATAAACCATTCAAGCTGACAGACTGAACTGTTCTCATGGAAGAGAAGAAAACTACCTTCCTAGTGTAAAACAGAGAATACTTGTTCACAAAAAGATCAAAATTCAAGAGCATTTGTAGGTTAGGACTGTGACCTAATGATTGTGTTCTTGTCATGCAGCCTTAATGAATGAGTTTTTAAAGAGAAGGAGAAACTGTTGACTGGGACTGGCTGGCAAACTATCTTAAACTTTCAGTATTGTTTCCATAAACAGGCCTGCTCTTAGAACTAGTAGCACTGTCTCTGAAGATGTAATACTTCCTAGGAGTACAGAATTCATGCATAGAATCTAGGAAATCTAGAAAGAAGAGGGAAGTGACTAATTTCCCTTCATTAAATTCTGATAATAAAATAAAAGTTTGTGTGAATGCTGTGTGTGCTTCTGTCATTATGTAGACTTCTATAAATAAGTAGTAATTCTATTAATGTTAATAAAGTCAATACACAAAGCAGAAGGAAGAAGAGCAGCTGAATGTTAGTTTCAGACTAATACCAGTGTTTGGGAAGGCTTATCAAGAAGCTGTGTACAAAAAGCCAGGCAATACACTGAACAAGAATCCCTGTACAGTGCAGAGTATGCAGAGAATCTCACAGTGAAGTAGCATCCTTATTATAATATTTATGTATTTATTACATAGAGTAATTAATGGTTTTTATTACAACTTCTCCAAAACTCAAGTGTCACTTCTAAATTATGAAATACATCCACACATCAATAGCTAGAGCAACCTGAGACAGCAGCACCTGTCAGGTTATCACTGGGTGAAGACAACATTAGAAGGCTGACTGGGTAGAATTAAAGCACCTCAAGATGCTACTAGGGAATTTGATAGTTTTTTTTTGCTACAGCAGACACATAAAATCCTTTCTTTCAGATTTATGGAACTATATCTCCAGAATCACTTCTCCACTGATTAAACACCTCTTGGCTTGCTCTATCTTGCTGTTTGCAAAAAAATAGCATACAGACACCATGGCAACATGATTGCTTAAAATTGTTTTTTCCCTCACGGTTTTCCATGAATAATCTCAGTAGAAAAAGTCTTACAAAGCAAGACCAGTTGCGTTCTTAAGTTGCTGAGCTCTATTACGTTACAGTTAGTTTTCATACATCCCACAGACTGATTTATGTATACCATAACAGGTTATAATGGGCTATGTCATCCTTTATGTACCTTATTGAGAACCGGAGTCTAAAAGCCACTCTGCTTGGATTTTGCTTATTTTCTTCCTGAACTTAAAAAAATACTCTAAAGGTGTATTTTACTGCAGCAGTGAGGTCAAACACTCAGAACAGGATCCAAACAGATCTGAAAACTGGGGTTTTTTTATCTTAAAAGGTTGAGTGTTGGAAGAGACGGTTTTTTATTCCTAGAATAATAGAATCATTACAGTTGCAAGAGACCTCCAAAATTATCAAGTCCAACCATCAAGCCAACATCACATGCCCAATAAACTATGTTTCTAAGTACCATATCTACATGTTTTTTTAATACCTTCAGGGATGGTAACTCCAAAACCTCCCTGTGCAGCCTGTTTCAATACTTGATCACTCTTTCAGCAAAGAAATTTTTCCTAATGTCCGATCTAAACCTCCCCTGACACTACGTGAGGCCATTACCTCTTGTTCTATTGCTAGTGATTTCAAAGAAGAAACCTACCCCCACCTCTCTATAACCTCCTTTCAGGTAAGCTCACATTTTGGTACACACCATTCTGAGCAATCTGTCACAGTACCTGTCTTCTGTCACTACAGTCTAAGGGAAGGGCTAAGAAGTAAGCTGTACAAAAAAAAACATTAGAAAAGCTTCTGTGCTTAGGATTTTTTTAAGAACTCTTTCTCTCTGCTGAGCATGTTTTGTTGCCTCATTCTTAAAGAGTGGAGCCTGAGTTTAGCAAAATTAATTTGCCACCAATTTTTTTCAATTCTTTGCCTACTTGGGATGGTGGCATGAATACAAATTCTTCTTTAAACAATACCACATTAAAAAATGGTATGGGAGAGACAAACTTTGTGATCACGTTGAGAATTAGAGCTTGTTTAAGGAACTAGCTCAATCATGTAGCTACTTTAGTAATCATGGCATAAGTTAGAAATGTTTATGCAGTTATCTATTCTCTGCTAAAGGTATTTGTTATAATAAATAAATTTTAGTGTATAATTATTTATTTTATGCATTTTAATCATATGGAATAAGAGTCATATAAACATTAGTACAGCTTAATCTTTCCTGGTTTTGGAAAGCTTCTTTTCTCAAGGAAAGATCATGGAGAGGACCATATTTAGGGAGCTCTCACAGCAATTGCAGGGCAGCCAAGGTATCAGAGCCAGCTAGCATGGGTTTATGAAAGGGAGATATTGCTTAACCCCTTTTGGATGGGGGGGAAGGCTGTAGATGTTGTCTATGTGGACCTTGGGAAGGCTTTTGAAACAGTCCCCCACAACATTCTTCTGGAGAAACTGGTGAATCATGGTAGAGATAAATGTGCCCTTCACTGGGTTAAAAACTGGCTGCTTGGCTGTTCCCAGAGAGTTGTGATTAATGAGGTGAAATCTCTCTGGCAGCTGGACACAAGCGGTGTCCCTCAGGGCTCAGTTTTGGGGTCACTCTTGTTTAATCTTTATTGATGGCTCAGATGTGTGAGAGCACCCTCACTCAGTTTGCAGAAGACACCAAATTCTGTGGAAGTGAAGATCAGCTCAAGGGCAGGAAGGCTCTAGAGAGGGACTTGGACAGGTTGGATCCATAGGCTGAGGCTAATTGTATGAGGGACAATAAGGCCAAATGTCAGGTCCTGCATTTTGATCACAATAATCTCAGGCAAGGCTCAGGAGATGAGTGGTGCAAAAGCTGCCCAGTAGAAAAGGACTTGGGGGTGCTGGTAGACAGCCTTCTTCATATTAGCCAGCAGAGTACCCAAGTGGCCAAAAAGGCCAACAGGATCCTGGCCTGGATCAGGAATAGCACAGTCAGCAGGAGAAGGGAAGTTATTGTGCCCTTGTACTTGGCCCTTGTGAGGACTCATCTCAAGCACTGTGTTCAGTTCTGGGGCCCTCATTATAGGAAAGACGTCAAGATGCTGGAGTGTGTCCAGAGGAGGGCTACCAAGCTTGTGAGGCATTTAGAGAACAAGTTGAATTGAGGAGTGGCTGAGGGAGCTGGGCATGTTTAGTCTGGAGAAGAGAAGGCTGAGGGGGGGACCCATTGCCCTCTACAACTACCTGAAGCAAAGCTGTGGAGGTGTTGGTGTTGGCCTCTTCTCCTTGGTGATTAATGACAGATCCAGGAGAAATGGTCTGAAGTTGAGGCAGGGAAGGTTTAGATTGGATATTAGGAAGAAGTTCTGTACAGAAAGTGTGGTGAGGCACTGGAATGGCCTTCCCAGGAAGGTGGCTGAGTCACCATCCCTGGAGGTGTAGACATGGTGCTTCATGATATGCTATAGTGGCAGGCATGGAGTGGATTAGTTTGTGTTTTGGAATGATCAGGTATTTGGGGTTTTTGTTCGTGTGGGTATGGTTTGACTCAGTGATCTAGAAGGTCCTTTTCAGTCAGGCTTATTCTGTGGTTCTGTGTTATTTGTCTGAAAATGACAAAAGGCAGGATGAAAAATTTTGTTAATGGTTCTCCTTTTATAACTACTTTTAACTACCATGAAGCCTTATTTGATAAGTAAAAACAAATTTCCTAAAAGGTAACATTCCAGACTAGCATCTTAGCTTACACTGAAAGGCAGGGGCACAAAAGAAAAGCTTTTATATACGGCAAATCATACAGTGTTTCAGGTGTAAATGTTTAAATATATTGTAGTTAGTTCATATTAGGAGCTTCTTACTATTAATATGTACACTTGCTGTGAAAACCATAATCAGCAAAAAGCAATATATTTATTAATATAAAAAGAAGAATAAATAAAATCATTAACCTCTTCTTCAACATTATGGGCAATTCCATTCTGCATTTGTCCGGAATCACTTGGTGGCGTCACTGCAACTTCCACTTTTGCACCTTTTTCTGTGGAGTCATCCATAAATAAGGGTGGGAAAACAACAGAATATAATATTAAGTAACAAATCTATTATTGAAACTTCTGTCATATTTTCCACTTGTGTAACTCATAAAATACTGAGGGCAGACCAACATTGCATTTAAAAAAGAGAAAAATTCTGTGTCCCATTTAACATATATGTATTTTTAATAAAATTATTATGAGAGCTTGCATTTGAAGAAACTATTATACCGATACTCATGTCCTAAAAAATACTGCATTCTAGGTATCCCAATACTTCAGGTAAAGAGTGCATGTGACATTCACCCCAGACGTTTAAGAATGCAGCATGTTGCATTTAGAGGTCAAGGGAATTTATTCAACAAGATAAAACTTTTGTAATACACTTTCCGCATCCCTTGCAAGTAAACTTATTTCCAAGCGGTATGCATGCTCTTTCTCATGCAAAAATGTAGCAAATTAGTGTATGGACAGTCTTATCCAATAACAGAGGATGATCTTTAAAATATAATTAACTA
The DNA here is from genome assembly GCA_013397515.1 of Upupa epops. Classification (NCBI taxonomy): domain Eukaryota; kingdom Metazoa; phylum Chordata; class Aves; order Bucerotiformes; family Upupidae; genus Upupa; species Upupa epops. The sequence continues at coordinate 5,563 of VZRI01002008.1, forward strand.
GTCCTCATGCTTTATACTTCTAAATGAATTAAAGGCAGAAAATTCTGCCTTTGATTTCTGATGTCAATTCTATTCTAATTTTCCATTATTTTGGTTATCTTGGAATTGTCTAAACAGTAATTGTGTCTTTAAGTATGTACTAGGTAAAAAAAACAATGACCAAAAATGCCTTGGACAACATAAAGTTATGGGGAATAGAAATACAAAATGTCTGCAGATCCCTTGGACAACATCAAACTATGGGAAATGGCAATATGAAATCTATCTCAAGCTGAGCATGCCTTCTGGTGTACTCTTGTGCACAAAAGTAAATACAGCTGTCTAGTTTCATTACTGCTATCCTGAGATTCTTCTAAAATAAAAATCTGAGATCACAGCAACAGTGGAGTGGCAGACTACCTGTAATTATTTTGGTGTATGTGTGTTGTCTCTTAACCCTAAGGCCATCATTATGGTCTCACCCAAGTGCTTGAATCTGGAAATAGCACAATGTCGAGAAAAGTGTCAACTAATAAGACAGCTAAGCTTTTATCAGATACATTTGCATCTGGTTTTCTAATGCAGAGAACATGCTGAAGCATGGCAGGGAAAAGGGGGCATGGTACAGGTTTTCTTCTATTCTAGGAACTTTTGAACTAATATACAAATTCTTATCCTTAATGGAAAACCACAGTAAGCCAATTGTGCAAAATTAGCATAGATGGGCCTAAATGACTCTCAGCAAGAAGTAGATAAATCAAATTTAAATATGAAGCCTTTTTGGTTTTGAGGCAAGGGTGATACCACATAAAACAGACAAAGCAGATGTATGCTATATGATACAGAGCAGTTCAATAAATTAATTGATTTAATTTTCACATATGGTTTTCACATATATATTTCTCCCACTTCAACACATATCCAAGGTCAGCCACACCAGACGGCTTTCTAAATAGCTTAATTCACTTTGTCTTCTTGCACTTAATTCCTGTCCCCTCTGTAAGTTTCATTCTATTTTGTGTAGGGGATCAGAGTATTTTTACGAAGATAGTGTAAGAGAAATAGCAAAAATTAATCCCTAATGATTTTCAAACAAAATAAAGCAGTTAAAAAAGCCTTCAGGAACAGGTGAGTAATCTGTATCTCTGTACCTACCATGATTAGCTGCTCCATTCTGCCTTTCACCGTCTTCCACCTGACACTTCTTTTTGGCCATCTTATGCAGAATTGAGGCCCTTTCCTTGAACTTTCCTAAAAGAAAGCATTGTCATTATGAAAATGCAGTCACTTTGAGAAGTAAAGTTTATTTGCCATTGCTTAGGCTCTACAAGTCAGTGCTGATAATCCGTTTCCATCCCTTCTCAAAATGTGAATATGTTATTAAACACTGATGTTCTCATACATACACTATTTCTTTTTAGTTTAAATAAAAATACATATGCTTTTCTGAGAACTCACCAATGAATTAATAAAAAAATTGAGAATAAAAGCTATTACTCTTCTTCAGAACCAGACAGAGTAGGATTTCAGCCTAAATACGGAATCAATACAGATTATATTAGACATTATAAACAAACGCAAACAGTTTCGGGTCAAGATAAAGTTTCTTCTTAACCTGCCACAAGTTTTTTGTCTTCCATGAAGTTAAGTAGACAATTCCTCATATATATTGTCACTAGAAGGGTCCTGACGTTCTTTGTTGACTGCTGAGTCTAAATGACACATTCGAACTAGGCAATGTTGAACATGGGAAATAAGTTAAATCAATTTAATCCTTCCTCTCCCTCTGTTGATCCTTCTAGATAAGACTTTGGACAGTTTATGACAGTCTGTGCCACATAGAAAGATGAAGCTTCTGCCTACTTTTATTATTATCCTTATTGTTATTGCTCTTCAACTTTATTAATATCTTTTTTCTTAAAAGTATGACTGGTGGCTATAGTACAGTACACTTCTAATTGAGAACACTGTTACTAGACATGGTCTGTGATGGATTTAAAAATCCTTTAAAAACTATTGGCTGTTCCTGCAGCTAAAACACCACAAGCTTAAGACAAAAAGATATTTCAGTGGAATGACACAATCAATTAACTGCGAGAAATCATGAATGACCTTGAATGTGTAACAGTCATTGTTTCCAGGCTGAAATAAAAGACACACAAGAATAAAATCATCAGCTAAGAAAGAAATCCTCTCTTCCCTTCTCACAAATAGAAGCTTCAGATCCCTGTACCAACCAACAATTTTGTATGAGAAGAAGTGTATGCACTGTCCACAAAGACTAGTAGCCATAATTTTCTGGGAAGTGCAATTTGTCAACAATACAAATGGAAATGAATACAAATATTACCATGATTTAACAAGCATTACTGCCCTTTCAGCAGCCCCTATGTTTTCACAAACACCTCATGGTCCAAAAAATAATTAACTATTCACAATGTATTGCAAAGATTATGTATTTTGGCACATGGTATCTACACAAAAATTGTCTGCAGAGAAATAGCTAAGTGTAGAAATAAACTGCAAGCCATCTCATTATTTCAGTGCACAGTCTCAGCAGCAGAGATTTCAGAGAGAAAGGGGAAAATAAACAAAGAGATAAAGAAGAAAAAGAAAAAGTTGGAATGGGAATTGCTTGGGATATCAGGTAAGAGCTAAAAAAAAAAGATGAAAATTTGCAAATCATATTTCCAGACATGTTAAACTGAAATGTTATGAGTCTAGTTGGTAAATGCTAGGAGCATTTAAAAGTGTAAATTCAGAAGCATATGTAGATACTGAAAATTGTTTTCATAGTTTTCATACAACATGTATCTCATATCCTTTGCTAAAGGACTGCTTTAGGTTTCAGTCTACAAGTAAGCTTTGGATGTTTGAGAACTCAGCCTTGTGATGTCCAAAATACACAAAAGCATTATTTGCATGTGATACTATTTTCTGAGACTTATTTGTTGAATCATCCATTTCTCAGCCTACTCCATAATGATTTAGTATGTTTCAATTTAAGATAAAATTTTTAAAAGTCAGATTAAAGGGGTGTAGATTTCTACAAGAATAGTCTCATCTTTTGTTTGAGATTGTTTGAAATTATGATTTTTTTTTAATGGAGAAACTTCATCAATATTAAGCCAAAAAGAAAAATATCTTCATAGAGATTCACACTATTTTAGATCAGCTTAATTGAAGTTGTCCTGATTTTCTTTTTCACATTACCAAAAACCTCCATCTATCTTTAGAAATAATTTCTTACATTGACTTTTAACATTTTAAGTTGCACTGCTTCATTCAAGAGACTTCTCCACAGATTTAAGTCATGGAAATGAACTTTAAGACTTGAAATTGAAAAGCATCTACTTCTGAATACATGCATGATTCAGCTTACATTGTTTTACTTCATTAACATCCATTTAATTCATAGTGTAGGCAAAAGTGCGAGGAAATTATTAACAGACACAATACTATCAAATGCATGAAACTGAGGAAAGCAGTAGTACTAGCCTACAAGAAAACAGTGACACATAAAAAGACAGCAGAGCTATTCATCCTATCTCCTTTTCCCTCCTTCAAACCAAATAAAATCTTGTAGAGTAAAGGGGAAGTTCAGAGTCACCAGAAAGAAAGACCAGTTTAGAAAATTCACAGAAATTGGAGGTCTCACTGAGGTTAAGTTGGACTACACCGTCCAAAAAAGAAATTAAAAAAGACAGGTCCTTTCCATAGGCAACCTTCCTATGAAAAGGACAGGGTTTAAGGATGTACAAGAGAAAATTCCTAACCCTAGGTCAGCCCTCAGATTACTTCCCACTGATGATTTTTCAGGTAGACTTCAGGATGTTGGGACATATTGTTAAAGGATAAAGAGCACAATCAATGCTCTCCTCTGTCCCATCAACTCTACGGATTGATGAGAAGATAAGCAAGATGACCTAGCAGATCAATTACTGGATCTGAGCTTGGTATAACTGAGAGGACTTTGGATTCTTTGTCCCCCAGTTATTTACAAGACATCAGGACTGATAACAGAGTAAGTGGATCTCAGAGGGGCAAAAGGATCCTGAGACAAGAGTTAGCAAGGCTCACTGAAAGAGCTTTAAACTAGATTCAAAGTGACAGGGATAAGACTGGGCATTCTAGCATGCCAGTGTTTGTGGGACAGTGCATTAGTGAGATCTGCTGTCTCACTGGAGGTGGGAGATGGTACTTCATACAGTAGCAAACACCAAGGCTATTGATAGGCTGGTAATCACAGAAGCACCTAAGAACAGTCATATGGGCATTAGGGCTTCTCCTACCTGGCCTAGCTGAAGAGAGAGTTTTGGCTGGAACTCAGGAACAAAAGGAGAGCTTATGGTCTTTGGAAGAAGGGGTAGGCAGCTCATGAGGACTACAAAGACATAGAGAAGCTATGCAGGGAGGAAATTAGATGGGCTAAAGACAAACTACAACTCAACATAGCTATTTCTTTGAAAGACAACAAAATTGTTTCAGTCAATACAACAAAGGAGGACTAGGGAGAATATTCATCCTTTATTGAATGCAGAGGGAAACATAACGACAAAGGGTGAATGAAAGGCTGAGGATACTTAATGTCTTCTTTGCCTTAGTCTTTAACATAGGGCTATTTCTTTGCTGACTACCCATCCCCTTGATCTGGGAGACAGGAATGGGAAGCAGAATGAGACCATAACCCACAGTCATCTGTAACATCACTCAGACATACTCAAGTCTATGGGTACAGACCACTTACACTCAATAGTGCTGAAAGAGTTGGCATATATCCCCAGTAAATCATTTTCCATTAACTATCACCAGCCCTAGCTGGGTAATTTTCCATTAACTATCACCAGCCCTAGCTACCTGGGAGGTCCTAGTTAACTGGAGGTGAGTGAAGGCTAAGAGACTTGGGGCTTTTTAGTCTGGAGAAAAGAAAGTTGAGACAGGATCTAATCAATGTCAATAAATACATGAGGAATGGGTGTCAAGAAGGCAGAGACAACCTGTTTGCACTTGTGTCCTGGGGTAGGGTAAGAGGCAGTGGATTCAAGCTTGAGCACAGGAAGTTCCAACTCAACATGAGGAAGTTCTTCATTGTAAAAGTTACAGTACACTGTAATAGCCTCAACAGAAAGACAGTGGAGTCTCCTTCTCTGGAGCTTTCAAGACCTGTCCAGATGCATTTCTGAGTGATCTACCCTAGTTTTGGTCCTACTCTGGAATGGACTTGATGATCTTCGGAGGTCCCTTCCAAGCCTTAATGTTCTGTGATTTTGTGAAATCTCATGCCCATCTACAAGAAAGGCCAGAAGTAGCTCCAGATAAGTGCAAACCTGTCAGCCTGACCTTGGTTAAGAACAAACAATCTTGAGTTCCATCATGCATCATTTGCAGAAGGCAAGGCAATCAGGCCTTCTGCATGATTGTATAATCAGGCCCACTCAGCATGAGTGTATAAAAGGCAGGCCCTGCTTGATGAACCTGATATCCTTTGACAAGATGACCAGCTTAATGGATAAGGGAGAGTTTGTGGATGTTGTCTTCTGGACTTCAGTAAAGCTTTCAACAGTAATGATTCCCCTAGTACTCTTATGAAAAAAATGACCGCCCACATGTTACACAGGGGTATGCTCTCCTGGGTTAAGCACTGGCTGTATAGTCAGACCTAAAGAATGGTGGCAAAATGGAGCTAAATCCAGTTGGCAACTGGCAATAAGTAGTGTTCCCCAGGTCATATTGAGACAACTTCTATTTATTATCTTTACTGGTGATGTGAACAAGGGTATTGAGTGAACCCTCAGTAAGCTTGGAGATGACACTGAGCTGGGTGCAAGTGATGATCAGCTTGAAGGTAAAGAGGCTCTACAGAGGGACCTGGACAGGTTGAGTTGATTGGCTGAGGACAATAGTATGAGCTTCAATAACAAGTGCCAGGTGCTGCACTTAGGTCATAACAACCCAATGCAACTTGCAACTTGGCTTTGGGGCTAGGGGCTGGAAAGCTGCCCACCAAAAATGGACCTAGAACTTTGGACTGACAGTTAAATATGAGCAGCAGTATGCTCAGATGGCAAAGAAGACCAGTCGCATCTTAGCTGGTTTCAAAAATAGTGTGCCCATCAGCAGTAGGAAAATTATCATCTCACTGTACCTGGCACTGGTGAGGCCATACTTTATGTACTGTGTTCAGTTTTTGGCACCTCAGTACAAGCAAGACATTGAGGTGTTGGATCAGTTTCAAAGAAGGGCAGTGAAGGGCCTGGAGGACAAAACTTATGAGGGGAGGCTGAGGGAGGAGGGGCTATTAAGTCTGAAGTACAGGTAGCTGAATTGAGACCTTATTGCTATCTACAGCTACCAGAAAGGAGGCTGTACAGAGGTGAGTATGGGCCTTTCCTCACAAGTAGCAATTAACAGAACAAGAGGAAATGACCTTAAGTTGTGCCAGAGGAAGTTTAGATTAGACATTAGGAAAAATTTCTTAATGGAAAGGGCCATTAAGAATCAGAATACACTGCTCAGGGAAGTGGTTGAATTGCTAACCTTGGGTGTGTTTAAGTCATGTAGATATTGTACTCAAGGACATAGATTAGCAGTGGACTTGGTGGACTTAGGCTAATGGTTTGACTTGATGAACTTGAAGGTCCTTTCCCACCTAAATGATTCTACTATTATCTCATGCCTTTTTTTCTCATCTCTAGGTTGGGTTACTAAAATTATCCACAAGAACTTTATGTTACTCTTCTTATTTCTAGGAGGAGGTAGGAGCTTATGTTTCCTCTTTAACAGTGCTATGTACTATGGGTTAGACTATCTAAATGTAATTTTCACACCATCTGGTACCATGAGAGTTTAGGTGAATGAAGATTTCACCTACCAAAAATAGATTGTTACAGAAAGTTCTTGATTAATCTGGATCTGTTGAACCCAGACATTGCAGCTCATTTTAGTTTACAAAGGATGGGACAGAAGAAACAGGAGATCATGACCATGTGATTAGCGAAGAAAGTAGCTTAAAACTAAACTGGTTTTATTGAATAAATGGAAATAAAACAGCATTGGGTAATATACATATGTCCTGATTTGCATGAGTATCTTCAGCTGGCATTAGTTGGCAGATCTTCCTGATCAATGATATATTAAAAAAGCAATTGTTTGACTGCAATCTAAACTGCTGGGTACATTTTTTCCTGTATCAGAAAACAGTTTGATTTTATAGGTGAATAGTTTATATTAAGAAATCCACTTGCTTAAATAATTACTTTAGTATTCAAGACAATTAGATTATTTCCAGTCTCTGATCACATGCATATTACTACATCTACACAGCTATAGCCAAGCTTTCATGAATCTTAAGATATCAAAGCCATTGCTCCTGAGCAGCCTGAACTGTACCTGTGGCCAGTTGTGCTACAAAACTATCAGGCCACAGCTGATGAAATGCATAAAACCATCTGATGCATATTTTCCTTTAGAAAAAAATCCTGCAGAAGCATCAAGTGAAAATATATGGAGCTCTGTCATGTGGTAGGCTGTTGATGAAGGTAACTTGATAGCATGAGATTACTGTGAGGGTCTCTTCCCATATGGCAGGATATATTTTCTCTTTCACTTGGGCAATTGCAAGTAAATTATCTGCAATTAATTTAAAGTCACTTTCATACCAAATAGGAGCAGACAAAATAATACAGATCAGTTTCCAAGACCTGGAACCCAAGGGCCCTCTGGCCATTAGGCTATCTCTGTGTATTGCAAAGTAAGAACTATTTTTGTCTCTGACTGTTCTGTTTGTTTTAGTAGCAAGAATTCATGTGCCTGTGCTTCTCTAGGACCTGGAGATAAGGATTTACTAGAAAAAAAATTGATGGATTTGTAATGGGATTTGCATGTTCCTGTGACTTACTTTCTGTGTAAAATAAATAAGAAGCTCAGTGAAGAAAGGAAGAGGAAAATAGATAGTTCAAGTAAGTGTGATGCATAGTGGCAGTGATTATACATCTGAAAATACAAACAGTTTAAAATACAACAGTTTCTGAGATATGCTATTCCTTTCTTCCTCTGTGAAAGACATGAAAACAATGATGACAGTTGTATTTGAGAATGAATACTATATCATAGACTCTTGTCAATGTTAATATTCCTAAAAACAAAGTGCTTTCTTCTGTATTTTTGCTATTGGAATACTTTGGTAGCTGGACTTTTGCTACTGCTGCAGTACGATCCTAGGTTACTCACAAGGAATTACTTCTGTGTTGATGCTGAATATCAAGAGCATTACATCAGTATATTAATACACACAATGCATTGAATATATCACACTGTCAATAGAATATTTACGAGCATCAGAAGGCTATTAATGTATTGACCACTTTTGAAATGGTAGATTAAATACTTCAGCATAAAAACACCCACCTTAACATGACCAACTCTGAAGCTACAATGAAAAAAAACTTTCTCATCTTGTTTATAATGGATCAGATCTGAGATCAGATAAACTGCCATGGTAGCTATAACTAAATGGCTTGTCTTAATAACTCTTTCCGGTAGTCAAGAACTGTATTTAAAAAACACAGACACCACTGTTTGCCCAGTACTTATATTGGTGCCACTCCTCTGAATCAGATGGTGAATGGGGGGCGGCGCAGTAAGACTATCCTATTAGCTCCTATCTTCCACGGAAGAAAACAGTATCTTCCAACATAAGGTGCAAAGGTGGCAGAAACCATCTCCTTTAGTCAGACCAAGAATAGTACTGATATATTTAACAGCAGATAGAGAAAATGGGAAACAGTCAGAAGTCAACTTTTTTTTCCCCTTGGAGAAATTATTACAAGTAAGTCAAATAATGAGGGTTTTCTTAAAACTCTTTTGACTTAAGAATTGATTTAAACTATAAAGTAACTGTATTTTTAAAAAGAGAAGCTATTTGCTCTATATTCCTAACATCAAAAACTAGTAGGAATAGCAGCTAACTTCTCTACAGGCCTCAAGCTTCCAGCCTCAAATATGTCACTAATTACTAATCTGGACATTCATTAAACCATCTGTCTGGCATTACAGTCAGAAATATGGACAAGAGGACTTGATCCTACAGACAATCAGATTTCAGCTCAGAGATCAAGATCATTCCAAATTATAAAAATGTGGACACATTAGGACTGAATGTTATACTGGCAATTGACTACACAGTTAATTGCTTTCCTGATTATTAATAATAATCCTTATTATAATAAACTGCAATACTTTTGAATTAGCAGAAAATTTTCCCAAGGTTTCATTGAGCCCTAATTCAGGCTTTAATTACTTCCTTCTTGTACTGCTAGGATCAGGATTTTAAATTGGATTATATTTGCACTGCAATTAATGTAGAATTAATATTTTAGGAATAGTCATGTTTAGGTTTTTTTCATTGCCTTTGAATAAGATAATCAATGGAAGTCACTGAATAATGGTTCACAAAGTGAGTGATTTGAACATCCATAAATTAATTAATCTTAATTAATCTTCTGGAATTCATTGTAAATTGCAGCATAAATTAAGCAGCAAAAAATCTGCCATACTGTGACTATAGTTTGTGAGTGTGGCTTTGCATGTGTGTTCTTTAATACAAGCACATTCCATTGTATTTCCTTATCTGAAATAGCAAAATGGAAATGCTAAAACAAAAATTTGAAAAAAGAGTCATAATTGATCACGCCATCAATGAAAACATGCAAAAAGAAGTTATTGCAAAATGAAGAAACTGAAAATAGGACTAAGAGAAATGAAGGAAAAAGTAAAGACATCAAATGCTCTTAATGGGCTTCATATAAAGCTGACACAAACAATTCTAAAATTTATCTTACCTTCTTCTGTCATTGTGTCATAATATTTTAGGTTTCCATATGATCCAAGCTCTACAACATCACAGTAAAAGACACAAAGATAAGGAAACAGCAGACAAGAAACGTACATGTTTTTGTATGTGCTTCATAAACTCAATAGTGATTATGCAAAAAATTCTGCAGGATAGCAAAACACAGAGTACAGGAATGGCAGTGCCTTTCCCCTAGAAAATGAACAAGTGGCTTTTGATAAGTACCTGTTATAAGTGAGATGCAGAAAAACTGGAATTTAAAATCCAGGCCTTTCCAGTTGATTGGCAATTTGGTGTCTCTATAGTTGCAAAAACTTAACAAACCTTGACAATACATAAACAGCAGGAATTTTGGAAACTATGCTCTTTTAAAATTCTCCAGGTCAGACATTCAAATACTTACACATCCAAATTAAACAGAAAAATATCAAAACATAATCTAAGGAATTTTTCATAATGTTGTCCCACAAATATCATTTTGATACAATTTTTAATGTTGACTTGTTTTAGAAGAGTTGCTTTATTTTACCTCTCTCATCACTTGCAAAATCAGAAAAAAGTTATTTACTCACTTCATAAGGTGATATGAGAGCTAAATTAATTAGATTATTAAATATAACTGAATATAACGCATTACTATATTCTAACAGGGCAAAGGAAAGAATGGAATGCAGAGATGTTTAGGTCTACTATTATTTTCTTGTGTGATACAGCCTTGGATGAAATGACCCTTTTTTATGCAGATGTTGCTTTACACTTCATTTATTAAAGCACTTTCTTCTTACATTCTTTGGCATATATGTGAATACATATAAATAAAATAATTAATGTCGGTCTACAAAATAGAACCGAGAAAAATTAAGCACACAAAGGAATTTCTAAATGGCTTTCTTAGGAATTTGTGCATGACTTCATTCATCATCTTTTATGCAAATTTTCACAACTGAAAACACAATTCTGAGTATCTTACCTGTGATAGAGTGTAGTCATTAAAAAGGAGATACTTAACAGTTTGGTAATGCTGTTTTCTTTGGAAATATTATCTCCTCGTGTTTATGAAGGATTTTAAGAAAGTTAATGTACAAATGCTGTCTCATGCTCTTTCAATATTTTTACACACAGGTGAATTTCAGTAGGAATCTATTAGTTTTCAAGTACAAAATACAGTTCATTTTAAAAATCTATTTTTTGAAAAAAAAATTGCAGACACCTGAATCTGCCAAATGAATTATTCCTACGTCATGACTTTGGTCATGTAACTGAAAAGATACACTGAAATTTTTAAAATAACTATGATTGGCTTGTAATGTATTTTTCATTGACGTACTTTATCAAAACCCATTAGACATATTGATATACTGTTGCTTGTATAGTGCAGTGTCTTACTTGCACATGAGTATGCCCAGTAGAATTTGACATTAGCATTTGTCTTGCTTTAAGCAAAGAAAGATGACACAAAAAGAAAGAATTTAGTAAGTTGTTTTACTACTATGCACAAGTATATAATGTTTTGTAAAAAACTTTTCAGTGTTGCAACATAATCTTTGTAGCTGCTTTTATATAAAGAAAGCTCTTTTCCTAGGATCTTTAGCTTTTAGTCCTAAAGATTTTAATTCCTTACCTGGGAAAAGCTTCAGCAACTTTAATATGAACTTTCCTGCATACAGCATTTGGGACCTGTTTAATTATGGCTCAGTATTTGCTGATTCCAAGGGCCAGCACCTTTACTTAAACTTATTCTCACTGCTTTCCGCCTTGATGTGTCTGGGGTCTGTTCTGCTAGAATCTGGGATGAGGCATTCACTTGGTAATAGGGTCAGGAATGAAAAAAATATACCAAAAGGAGTCCAAAGGTAATCAGAGAAATTAAACTATATGGAAGAGATAACACTGCCACAGAATGGCTATATAAACACATGGAGGAACAAGAGTAAAGAGGGGAGTAAAAAAGGATGAAATTTAAAAGAAGGTTGCACCATTGCAACAAACTTAATAATTAATAGATTTACAGCATGAGGCCTCTGACTTAAAGAAAGCTAAAGAAGTTTCAGAGGAAGCTATCAACAATGGATGCTAAATTTCCTGAGAAATAAAAGCAACAGTAGAAAGGCAGGGTACTTGACACACTGGCAGTCCAGTTTAGCTGTATTTGCTTGTCATCTGAATTGAGACGTACAAGAAAAACAGAAAAAAAGAAAAGGTGACTGACTTTACAGAGAAAGTAGACAAGGAGTTGGCTGAGAGAGTGCATGATGCTGATGATAATCATGTTCTGGGCTCTTTCGGAATTCAACATGTAAAGGATTAAAATAGGTTGCTTCTTGCAGTTAGCAGAAATATTTCCAGAAAATCTCCAATTTTGCTTATGTTCCTCATAGCTTTTGTAATGCTACACCTGAGCAAAGTATTTTATACAATTACCAGCCCACTGACTGCAATGCACAGTGATGATGCCAGGTAATGTCAGCTGCATGTATCTACATAAACTCTTTTGTTAATTTCAGAACTAACTTAGGTCAGTACTACTCAGCAGCACGATACATCTGCCATTATACTGCCTGCTACTGATACATTGCACTGGCTTCTGTTGTAAAATTTGGGATAAATCATCTCTTTGGTGTTTAATTTTATATTTCCCTATTACACTAGGGACTCCAAGTAAACCTAAAATGAAGCACTTTTTTAAAAACGTATTGGAAAAATTTCCCAGTTTTCTAAGTAAAATTGGAAATCTGAAATACCATGTTAAAGGGTACTTGAAATAATATCCCAACATAAAACATCATTAAGATTTGCTAAATTCCACTAACATGTTATAAGGTTCTCACAAGGAGGGCACAGGAAACAGACTCTGACAGCCAGCAGCTGTATCCGTGGTCACTTAAAACAAAGAGGATGCAGCTATGTGGCTTAAGAGGTGATCCTCAACAGTGGCAGAATCATTGACTGATTTGTTCCCCTCTGCATATTTTTACAGCAGAAGAGAACAGAGGGTTCCTGGTAATCCTGTCTGACATTCCTGAATGATTACCACAACTTGTGCCCTATTATCTGCTGTTCTCTAATCTCTATAAAGGTGCCACACCATATCAACAGAAAGAATTATACAATTAGGCAACAATGCTACTTTATGCACAATTTCAAATTACAATTGATTGGAATACAATTTTTATAATTAGGGTGGTACAACACTGAAACTGGTTACACCATCCCTGGAGACGTTCAAGGTCAGGTTGGATGGGGCTCTGAGCAGCCTAATGTAGTTAAAGATGTCTCTACTCACCACTGGAGGTTAGACTAGATGACCTTTTAAGGTCCTTTCCAACCCAAACTATTCCATGAGTCTGTGAAATAATACATATTATTACTTGGTGTTATTTTTGCTGTTCACTCAGTAAGTATTGTAGGTACAGTCAGCGGTGTAATATTAATTTCTGGATGTCCCCAGGCTGCCATAGAAGGCAAGTATAGCACATACTTTACTCTCCTGCTACAAAGATCACAGATACACACACAGTAGTCTGTTGTTATGTCAAAAATGAGCCTGGCTCAGAGTTTCGTAAAATACTTACAAGACATACAGCTAGTTTAGAGACAGCCTAGAGAATTGCTAAAGGTGTTTATCCCTTCATGAAAACATGACTTGCAAAATGCTGTGGGATTTTTGACAAACATAATATTTTCCCTTTGCATAAAATCAATACTTGTATGAAACTTCATACCATACTTCTTTAATGTAATTACCAGCTTCAAAGTTGACACATATTGTATTTTTTATTGTTTAGCAAAACTAAAAAGAAATCACTGAAGGCAATTCTTCATTTTTAGTGCATTCACTTGATCTTTCCTGTGTTTGGCATAAGATATGCCGCACCAATGCATAATGTTTTATCACCATCAGCGGCAGCTTGGCTTAAAAGGAATTGTCTGTGAGGCATTCTGGAACAAGCAGATGGGAAGCACACATTTTTCCTAAGTTTTTATACCCAGAAATTCAGCCTACGAAAAAGCTGAATACATAAGACATAAAGGAGAAGAATAAGGAGAAAGTAATGGCTCAAAACTGATAGTGAGTTTGAGAATTCAGTAACAAACTGCAACTTGAAAGCAAGGAAATAATTATGTAAAGGTGTATTGTAGTTTGAATTTGAGTGGGTTTCTTGCCAAAAACATTGACAACTTATGGATTTTCTTTTTCAGCTCTGCAAACAGGTATAACTGGTATAGAGCTTCTTGTTTCATGTGTCCACTTTCTTGACTTCTGTCTGCTTTTCAGAGAAAGATGCATGGCACTTTGCTATGGGAACATGGTGAATGGAAAGACAGTGGAACCTCAGAGATCAGAACAGGGAAGTTTTTGCCTTTAATCCATGGTTTGCTGAAATGGAGAGAGTTTTTACTTCATTTGCAGCTGTAGGAATCAGCACACTGGAAATGGAATATAGGCTGAGAAGCACATGGAATACAGATGCTGAGGGACTTGTGCATGGACTGAATGGACTCCACATTTATACAAGAAAAAAAGAACCTCTTCTCTTTGACGGGGTGGAGAAAGCAGCTTGGCCCCATTGTGTAACAACTGGTGAATAGTATCTGTATGTCTCCTAGTGGACAGCAAAATTGACTATGAGCCAGCAACGTGCTCTTGT
>VZRI01002008.1:20524-42208 GCA_013397515.1 Upupa epops
TTTTGGTTTGTTTTGGTCATTAGCACATTAACTAAACGAATTAGTTAATTTCATTTTGGGATAAATCCTATGACAAGGTTTTAAACATTAAGCTCAGCCAAGTATTTGAAACAAGGAGAAATTTTCCGTGAGAATTTGCACATATAATTATGAAAGAAGGCGACGTCCTGACATTCAATAACAGTATTTTGATGATCTCCTTGTCTCCTTTGCATCTTTCTGATATAATCTCTGATTTGCTCTTTCTGTTATCAACTTGCTTACCATGCTATTTTTTTATTTGCCTTTCTTTAAAGAAGGCAGAGGAGACAGGGCAAACGGCTTAGAGAACTTCATATTATAACATCAAGGAAGCCTAGGTTATCTTTCTCTAATCTTTATTGTAATTTCTTCAAGCTGTCATAAGAAAATTTAATGACATGATCAAAGACTCATCCATATACAAACAGAAGAGGCCACTTCAAAAGTCTTGCTAGTTAAGTTTTAATGGCTATCTAATCTAAATTGGAATCAAAGCTTGATCTAGTTTTATCTATGATGTTAGATTAGGACCAAAGAACTCTTAGTGCTAGAAACTTATGAAAGACCCAGTGGAGATTAACATTATAGGTGTAAAAGGTGAGTCCTAACCTCTGTAAGAGCTTTGATAAAAGATAAAGACCTCATACAGACTATTTGAGGCAAAACCCAGAATGTCTGATCAAAAGAAGCATTATCAATTTTAAAAGGGAAGAATTCTTTTCAAATAATTTTCTTTCATTGAATCTAATCTTAATTTTGACTGCTAACTTTTAGGATATTCGTAACTATTAACTTTCTTATAGGCTACTTGGATCCCATCTATGACAGACTGGGGCTGGCCTGGAAGTTTGTATGCATTATCACATGAAGAATGCAGAGGGGAGCAAACAAGTGTTTTTTAAAAATCAAAATAATTTTTTCTGCTAATACCTCCAGATAATCCAAACTCTGCACCTTTTAATTAAAGGTTATTTATAGTTAATTGTTTAGGTATAACTAGATATAGCTTACCATTTTCCCTTGTGAACCTTCAAGCTGGCAATTTTTGCAAAATGGAGTCTTTGCCTGTCAGCTGGTGCAAAGGTACAAAGGAACCCCTTTTTGATTTAAGTAATACAGTAAATAATAATAGTTGCACGCATTTTAGAGTTACATCTTTTTGGATTATGCTACTATCAGTGATGCTTTATTAATACTCATAAGCAAATAAAGAAAATCATAGAAATAAGGACTTACAGGTGTCTGACCAGCAGGCAGTACATTGTGAATAATTAAATTATGTAATACTCTGTGCATTTGAACTCTAAATAAACAAGTGGTCACCTTTCATCTTGCTTTTAAATTGCAAGCCTTCAATTCCTCTTCGTTCTCTTCATGTGTCCTTATCTTTTTTTATTGAAGTTTTTTCTTTTGTTAATAATCTTGTTAAAGTTCTTTGCTTTTATAATAATTAGTTTACTGCAATTTTATTAAATTAGAGTGCAAATAGAAATATAATTAAAATGTACACAATCATAACAACTGAGTTCTGGGCTGCTCAGGATAGTCACAACACCCCAACATAAGACCAGCCTATTTCTTTGCTCTTAGTGGAGTGTTTAAAATCAAAACTGAAACCCCATTGATTTACAGGTCATACTGTATAGCAAATCTTTTTATGGTGACAAAATAAATTTGTCAGAAAGACTCACATGGTTTCAAGTGGTATGGGTTAAAAATAAATATTTTCAGGAGGTGACCAATGATACACTATTAGAAGACATGCAACAGAGAAGGAAGCTATTTAAATGACTATTATGTGTTAAATCCTGCTTTAGATATTTTTACATGATTTTTTTTTTCCATTTAAGACAAGCATGAAGTTGCTTGTTTCTGAAGGCCTTGTTTTATTTTTGGTCACTCATAAGATATCTTTTAAGAAATTCTTTTTAATGTCCAAAGTAAACCTCCCCTGGCACTACCTGAGGCCATCCCCTCTTGTCCTATTGCTAGTGATTTCAGGGAAGAGACCTATCCCCCCTTCTCTGTAAACTCCTTTCAGGTAAGCTCATGTTTAGGTACACACCACTGCTCAGGCATCTGTCACAGTACTTGTCTTCTGTCACTGCAGTCTAAAGGAAGGGCTAAGAAGTAAACTGTAGAAACAAAAACATTATAAAAGCTACATGATTTTTGAACACCTCCTGGGATGATGACTCTAACACCTCCTTGGACAGCCTGTTCCCATATTGACAATTCTTTCCATAAAGAAATTTTTCTTATGTCCAATGTAAACCTCACCTGGCACAACTTGAGGCCATGTCCTCTCATCCTATTGGTTCTCATTTTGGAGAAGAGACCAACCCTCACCTATCTACAACTTAAGGTAGTTGTAAAGATTGATAAGGTGTGTCCTCAGCCTCCTCTTCTCCAGGCTAAACTACCCAAATTTATTCAAAAGACATCACCATCCACAGCTTTACCTTCATCCTCTGGATTGGTCACCTGGCAACCGCACAGAAGGCTACCAGGTTGATCAGGCAAGACCTGTTCTTTGTAAACCCATGCTGGCTGGCCCTGATCCCCTGGCTATCCTGCACTTGCTGTGTGAGCATGCTCAGGATGAACCACTCCATAATCCTCCCCAGTACTAAGGTCAGGACAACAGTCCTGTAATTGCCCAAACCATCCTTCCTCCCCTTCTTGTGGATGGGCATCACTTAATCAAGTTTCCAGTCATCAGGGACCTGTCTTGTTAGCCAGAAGCATTGATAAATGATGTTAAACAGCTTGGCAGGCTTCTCCACTTATGGAGATCACTTCTGACTCCATAGGCCTGTGAGTGTCCAGGTGACTTAACAAGTTGTTAACAGCTTCCTCTGGGATTGCAGAAAGTGTATTCTGCTCTCCATTCCAGCTTTCCACTCAGGAGATTGAATTCCCTGCTGACTGCTGGAATTGTCATTAAAAACAGGGAAAGATGGCATTCAGTACCTCGTCCTTGTCCTTATCCTTGGAGATAATTTTCAGCTCCATATCCAGTAAGGGGTGGAGAATCTCCTGACTCTCTCTGTGCTTTTATGCATTTGTAAAAACAGTTCTTGTCCCTCACCACAGTGTCCCAATTGAGTTCTAACTAGTTTTTTTGCCTTTCTGAATGCTTATGTGCTTGCCCTAATTAGATCCCTGCACTCTTCTTGAGTTGCCTGCCCTTTCTTCCAAGGATGGTGAACCTTTCTTTTTTTCCTGAGGCCCAGCAAGGGCTCCCTGCTCAGCCAGTCTGGTCTTCTTCCTTGATGGTTCCTCTGCAACATGTGGGAATAGCCTGCCCTTGTGCCTTTTATCAAAGAAAGCACAGTCTTCCTGGACCTCTGTCTCCTTCAGAAGAGTTCCAAGGGACTCTTTTAATCGCTGTCCTGCACAGGCCAATATCTACCCTCCAGAAGTCCATTGTGATGGTTTTGTGGACCCCCCTCCTTACTTAGTAAGGACTGAGAACTTGATCATTTTGTGATTGCTAAGCCCAAGACGGCCTCTGACTACTACATCTCCCCTTGTCTGTAATCTTTCCCTTTCAACAGAAAGCCCTTCGTAGACACTATTATTCCCTGACCTGTATAGGTTTATAAATAATTCATGTTCCTTGTTGTTAATATTTTTAGCATAGAAATTCAAAGTTGAGAAGAGACATAAAATGCAGCTAAAGCCATTAAGCATGGAAATGCGTTGTCAGGACAGCTGTGCCCTGCTCTAGGATCATGCTTGTATTTAAATATTCATGTCTTCCATCACTCTGTAGGGAATACCATGAAGAGCATGCCCTCTGAAACACAGGGAATCACTGGAAAGTATTACAAAGATGAGAGACAATACTAGCTACAATAATAACACATGATGTGCAGAAAGAAATTGTTGCAAAACATAACATTTATCACAAATCAAACACAAGGATTAATTTCATGTATATATAAAATAAATCTCAAAAAGCACCAGAAAACTGACATTATTTATAATCTCCTACCTACAAAGAGCAATGCTGATTTTAAACAGACCTGTTCTTCAATTTTTAAGTAGGTAGAAATCCTGTCAGTAAAACTAGAGTCTGTATTTTGGGGCCATCGGAACTTAAGTAGATCTGACATTTATTGCTGCTGAATTTGAAATCATCAAAAGAAGGAAGTATAATTTGGTACTGGCACTCCAAGAGAAATTTTAAGGGTTTTTTCACACCCCAAGTTATGTACAAGAAAACCATATCCATTTTTTTATATGTATTTCTAACTATGGATACATTCTGTGGATAAGTTGCAAGTGCACTCACTCTGCAGTCATGCAAGTGCAGCCCTGCCTTTTAAAAAACCAAGACAAACATCCCCAAAATATGATGAGTGAACCCTTCATGCATGCTAAATAAACTCACTCAGTAAAATAACTCATACTTCAACTGTCTACTTCTTTAACTGGAGATACGCATTTTGAGATTGACATTTAGACAAATCAGCTGAACTAAAACTTCAAAATAAAGGTCTCTTTATTAACCTAAGATACCATTTTCTCTATGCCAACAGCACACATCTTTGTAGACAGCTCAAGTTCCACAGCTGTTACAGTGACATTTATATCTTATGTATGCTGCACAGAAGTTTGTAAATTCAAATTCTGTCCTTTTTGGCTTTGAAATTGTATGTAATATAGGAGAAAAGGCTATTTCATTTCTTCCTCTCTCAACTTTCTGTCAGATAATAAAGGGCTATCTAAAATACCACTTCTGCCTATTTAAATAGATCAGTCCTTAGCTTCACATAATACACTATTTCTACTCTATTTACGCTGTTGCCTACTCTCACAGTGTAGAAATTAGTACCTACAGTTTCTTAATTCATTTTGTTGTTGGGGATTCCTGTAATACATTTTAACCACGAAACCTCAGGTAACTAAACGGGAAACACAATTTCTGTGGTGTCTTCCATAGCTAAAAGGTAAAGAAAGGTAAAAGAAGGCCTCAGTGGTGAGTAATATGCCTCATTACTTCACCAATCTCACTTAGTTGTTGGGACTAGAGCACCTGTCATACGAGGAGATCTGAGACTATCAATCCTGGAGGAAAAAAGTCTTAGGGATAGCCTATCCGCATGCATAAATATCTGATGAGAGGCAAAAAAGAGGAAACAAGACACTTCTCAGAAGTGTTCACTGACAAGGGGAGAGTCACTAGGCACAAGTTAAAAACCATAAGATTTCATCCACAATAAACTGTCTTTGACTGTCACGATGGTTAAACACCAGAATGGGTTTCCCCAAAAGATTGTGGAGTTCCCATTTGTGGAAATAAACTAAAAATGACTGGGCATAGTACTGCACAACATACTTTAGCTGATCGTGCTTGAATAAGGGCTTGGACTGGCTGAATTCTGTAATTCAGGAGGTCTTTCTAACATACATGAAGAAAACCCACAACTATGTAGTGAAAGCAAGCTTCAGAAAAGGGGGTATGAGTAAGACACGACGTTCTATTTTGAAGGCAATTCTAATTGCCCTCTCTGTTGGTTTCCTCTGTTCATATCAGACAGATACCATGGGATGGAGATAAAGGGAAGGTGCTAGATCATAACTAACAGCTATTAATTTGTGCGTGAACTTGGCAGTGAGCCCTTATCTTCTGTGGCAGAAGTCTCTTGCAAACATTTCAGCCGTTAGCAGAGCATAAAAACGAAATGCTCTGAGCACTGTCAGAACTAAGGAAAGTAGAAGTACTCAGGTTACTTCAGCAATAAGAAGATGAGCATTACCCGAGAGTTGTGTAAGCTGAGCTGCGTGGCCTTATTTCTCCAAGAATAAAACTAACAGTTTCAGCTAAAAAGAAGTTCCAAACGGGAGTGCAGCTTACTGAGACCAAGGGAAGAACAACAGAAAAAAGGTTTTTGTAAAATCAGACCAAATCAAAGCCAGGAATCTAGTGGGTCACCAGGCAGGTGAAGGTTACCCAACCTTTGTCAGCTGTCTCCGGAGTAAGCTGGTATTTTTCATAACATCTCAGAAAAGAACACACGGAACATTAAGTAAATTACTAGTTTCAGTTACAGAGAAAAGTTAGGAAATTCTTAAGATCAGTATCGAGCAACGCTACAGGATCTAATGAATAATTGTAAATAATTCACTGCTATGTGAAAAACTTTGAGGATCACATGATTCTTTATTTTCCTGAGAAGTATAGATGCAGGTTTCTGGTTTTGATTTGTCAGAGCAAAAGTGAAGTGACAGTCTTGTCAGCTCAGCTTTACGTAACAGATTTCTTCTTTCACCAATAACAGGAACCAGATTTTGTGATTAAAAAAAAGTAAACATGTAAGATAAACCGCTTTTCTGCAGAAGTACCTCCTGTTGTTTTTCTCTGGAAATAGAAGTAGAGATGGGAATTACAGAGAATTGCCAAAAGTACCTACTTCTGACTGGGGACTAAGCCACAAGATTTACATGACATTCATTTTCATGCAGAGGATGCCATTTGTATATGAGTTATATCCTCCACACAGGAGTATGGGAGGCAGCATCTATCTAAATCCTTCCTTGTGGAAGACTTTTGTGGGCCTGTGGAACCTTTTCAGAAGATATGAAAAGGGTGATATGATAAAAATAGATGTCATACTTTCTTTACACTGTTAAGGAAATTAAAAAAAAAAAAAAGTATGGTAGACTTAAGTTGCACTGGTGCTCTGAATCTTCGCTTCATCATCGGTATCTTTCCTTTTTAACAAAATACCTGTAGATTTTCCACAGTGGAAAATCTCCCTCTACAACCCTGAAGGAATCACTCTTTACAGTAACCTACAGATCATAAGAGAAGGTAGGCTTACTGCTTATAGCAGACCCTTTCATAGAAAAGCACTTTCCAAGCTTTTCTTTCCCCTGATCCTGATGCAAAACAGTCATCTGCTATTAAAAAATGTTAAGAGATTTTTGTAAATCCTACACTTGCATAATCCAGAAACAACTGTTTCAAAACTAGGACAAAGGTCACTGAGGTAAATGATTCAGAAAAAGCCACAAATGATCAGTGATTGCTGTGATTTATATTTGAGTTGCCTGAATTTTGGATCAGAGCCTGACTAACAGAGCAGGTCTGACAATGCCATCCTTATTCATCTGGGTAATGCTGTTATGAACAGTCCAGCTCACTACTCAGTGAATAAAAGATTGCCAGATCAGCACTTAACCAGAAGCAAATATGGCACAGGATTTCCTGGGGATTAATGACTGGCTGGCAGTTGATGATAGCCTCTTGCACAGGCTGTCATTAATCTTAAGCCTCAGGAAATTATCTGTACCAAGGTCATTATTTCTGTAATAGGATAAAAATAAACAAAAACCTAATGTCATGGAGATATTTATATTTTTAGTGAAGTATGAGGTTTCAACTGTAATGTAAAGTCCACATCTTATTAAAGCGTTTACCATACATTCACCTGTTAGTGTGGTTGAACTCTTCTTAGAAGATTTATTCTGAGGCCAAGGTTTTGAAAAGGAGACACCTTCCTTGTTTGAAACTGTTAAATCCACAGCATGGCCACACACCTGTCTCAATGCAAAGTGTCAAATGTCTAGCAACTATCACTGATGCCAGACATTACTCATCCATCAAATGTGGTCTGAACGCTTTGCAACCCTTTGATTCCAAAGTATTTACAAGCTGACTTTCACAAGAGATGCACAAGCCACAGATAAACCACATTTGTTTTAAAAGGGAAAAGGAAGGACAGGTTCACCTCTATCAGGAACTATGCTTCCCTAGATTTTGTAGAAGGCAGAACTTCTTAAAGTCATTTCTCTTTCATTTAGTATTTACCTACTTACAATCAAGCATATTTTTAAGATGCTCTCAATTAAAGTAGAGAATGGTTCTTGCTTGAAAAATGAATTATTCAGCAGTAAAGATGATGAGCTGGTTTTCTATAAATATACTGCATGCTAATGTAGCAATAACACTGTGCAGGTCAAGCTGACCTTTAACAGCCCCAGAACCTTCTTATACATTCTCTACTGCTTATGCAATCAAGAGGACTTAGATGGGACTTCTTTTCTGTTAGCCTTGCAAAGTTCATACAAATCCAAATGACAGAGGAATGTATTTTTTCATTTCCCCATTGTCTTTGCAATTGTTCAAGAGAATGTAAGAGTTAACTTTACTATTGACATAAAGAGCAAGAAAAGCTGTATCTTCCAGCAGCAGTGCACTAATTGTAATTTTACTTCTAAAGGCAATATTTGATCTGGAAACTGTTAAGAGTAAAGCACAGAATTCCCAGACTTTACTAGCACTTTACCAGGGACTGAAAAACCTTTTCACTGATGGTGTTGTCTTGGGAAATGATTTCACTGGTAGGCCCAGCAATCTAGGAAAGCAAGTTCTGAGGAAACCATCCTACAGGAAGAGACTGAAACAAAGCAAGTATCGGTGAGAAGTGGTATGAGAAAAAGCAAAGGAAGTAAATGGAGGAGAAAAGAAAGAGTCTCCCCAAGTGTAAGGCAACCCACAGTACCTATGTGTCTGGTTTGGAAAGGGTATGCAAAGTGGAGAAGGATGTGTACTAGTAGGATGTTTCCAGCTAATCCTTTATATTTGTACATTCCCCCAGATGACTGGTTTATAGAGTGAAGGAGTGAATGATTCTGATAATACCACAGCTTGTCTGAATTCTTAGCCATGAAATGCTATCCAACTGAAAAATTACATAGCTAGCATGGTGAAGCTCTGCTAAAGGAAGCATGATGAACCAGTTGATTGTTTGATGTTCATTATACATAGGAAGATTAAAATACAAGAACATGGTGATGATTTGGTTAGTAAAATTCACACACAACAAAACAGATATTCAGTGCCATATACACTGGGAAACTGTATCTGTTATCATGCATGCTTTTGAACTTAATGTAAAATTTAGGTACAATGTCATCTGTATTTATTACTCGGTATTTCCTAGTATGTCCTGGCTAGACACAGTATTTACGTCAATATCTTTTCTAGAATTAATTGAAAACAGAATTAAGAATGAGGACACTTAAAAGCTTAAAAACTCAGGGAACAACATGAGTGTTCAATGGAAATGCCCAATATTCCCAGAGCCTTCCTTCTAAACTGCCTGCAGTGCAAAACATCTTGAAATGCAAGTAGGATGGTGCACCAGAAAAAGGTTAATGAGCACAGTGTGTCACAGAAAAGTGGGTGGATCTTTTTTCACCTTTCTGCTAGACATCCTAGAGTTCTATATGCAAAAATGATTATTGAACTGATATCCTATGTTGCCATCTTCATGCACTTATTAATTTTAATTTTTATTTTGTTAAGTTAGTGAAAATTTGACATATTAGGTCTTTTGATATTAACATCAATGAGTCATATATAGGCAGTTTTCACTGTCATTTCAGATATTTTTTTAAAAAAAAATTGTGCATTAAGGGTAGATTTTTGTTCCCATTTGTAAATTTTAACTCAATGTGTCTAATGAAACTTACAGGTGGCTACTGCCTTGCACCTATTTATAGGCTACAGGATACATATTTTCAGTTTTTAGAATAACATCAATACATGAGCATATATAAGAACTTGGAAAGGAATAAAACTTACAGTCAGGTAGGAGCTAAGAAATCCTGAAGAAAATTTTACTAGAGTAATTTATATAAGAATTATCCATTGCAATAATCTCTACCAATCCACAGTATCATATCTAATTTTCAAAATTGATTGATTTCTGATTCTCCCAAGATGGATTTGCTGTCATGAAGAGGAAAGCCGCTGGATCACATTACACGTGCAAGCTTGCCACAGAGGAAAAGTAGCAAGAAAAGATCTGAATGCTGAACAATTATGTCCATGAAATAAGTAAAATAATCTTGAGCAATGAAAAAATACCTGAGAGCCAGTCTTACTTCTGAATCTTCTTTAAGTTCAAATTGAACTCCAGTCAACTTTTCTAGCTTTCTTGTGATCTTAAATCTGTCATAAAGACTTGGTGCCTCTTAATGGTGCTCTTCCCAACCTGCTTCTGTTCTGTCTCACTATTAAAAAATATTTGGTGGTCTTTATTTACTGCTTGAAATGATTGTAATTTTTTGTTAGCGCTATTTGAAACATCAGAGATGAACCCACAGTCCAGAAGCAATGGTTAAAGTTAAAAGAGGACTGCAAAGGACTGTAATGAAAAAGTGTATTTTTTCATTAAAAAGTAAAAAATATAGTTTGGAAGTCTTCCACTAGCAGCGTGAAAACCTTGACCACCAGGAGCATAAAGTTGAAACTTTCTGCGTACACAAAGTAGAAAGCCTGATCAACTGCTGCAGTAATGCAAATAAAGGAAGCCAAAAGTATAACTGCAATAAATTTCTTATGTTCTTTTTCAGCATTGAATGGAAATAGATTGAGCATATTCTGTTGATGATACCACTCTAAGAGGCAATAGACTTTGGCAATGAATAGTGCAGCTTTAATCAAAGAAAGAAGGAATGTGAATCATCATCAGAGTAGAAATAATGGTGTAGAGATTGCAAGGGCTGAAATTGCCCTTGTGTTGACAAAATGAGTGTCAGCTTCAGCTTTTGAAGAGGGAAATGGAAAAGTAGACTCGCCTTGTCCAACCGATATAGATCAATTTTAAAATGCTGTATGAAATGTGGCAACGAGAAACACAAACGAACTTAAATGCAAGGAAGCACTACTTAAACTTTATGATCACTGAAGTTTGGAAGGTCTCACTGTCAGTAATTCTTTAGGTCTCTTTAGTCCTTCATAATTCCTTCCAAATACATTTATTACTACAGCCATAAAAGTCCTACAGACACACTCTAAACAAATCACCAGCTGGCCTTGGATTTTTTGGAAGTCCACCAGAAGCTGAGACTCTTATCACCACACAACTGCAAAGCAATTATTTTTTTGCCTGCCAGCTTCTCAGACCAAAGCAATCTTGGCCTTACTGCTAAATTCTCAAATTAAAAAAAATAAATAACACCACACTTGGATAAAGCAAGCAAACTGTTACTATGCATTTAAGACACAGGGAAGTTTTTCCTCAATGTCATTAGTAAATCACTCAGAGTCAAGCCAACAGTCTCATTGTCTTTCATATTCCTTACGACAAATTACACACTATATTGTTGGTGTTGTTCCTGATGTTCTAAAACCAAAGTAAACATAAAAAGCTCTACAAAAGTACAAAAAGACAGAAGTACAAAAAGTACAAAAAGTTTTTGCTACTGAAGCCAGAGGCAAAGCGAAACAGCAGTTATGATACATTAAACAAGTCATCAGTTTTAGTTAGCACAACAATGAACACATTTCCCAAGTGGCAAGTATTGGTGGAAGTACATATACTGCACTGTAGAAATGCAAAGTCCCAGAAAATTCAGACAAATTCAAGACTGATGACAGCAACAGAAATGAAGAATAGTTTTAGGGGGTAACAGGAGAATATGTGTTCGCTTTTGCAACAGAAATAAAACATTTAAAAGGAATACCTTCAGCAAGTGGGTCAAGTGTGTGAATCATGAGCTGGAAGATGCTGTTCCTCATTAGGCTGTTGTGGAGTGATGCAGAGCTTCCTCCCCGCTGGAGCCGTGGCTTAGTCTAGGTGACAAAATAAGGGAAAGAATTCAGGGGTTTTTTTGTTCCTGTGGAAACAGGTCTGAAACGTAACAAATGACTCTCACTTCTCAATACACACTGAAACATTTTCTGCCATCATATGTAGTAGATTATATTAACATATATGCTGTATTAAATTTTGTCATCTGTATAGGCAGTTTCTCTGGAATGGATGCAATATTGGTTAACCAGAGCTCAGGAAGAAAATCAGAGAAAAAAGAATCTTTGTGAAAACTCTTCTTAAGATATCTTAAGATATTTAGAATAAACTTACTTCTGGAAGAATTAATATATTTTGTTCATTTGTAGAACTTTGTGGTTGAATCCCTGAAGTAAGTTCTAATTTTTATTGCCTCATTACATTGCAAAAATGCAGTATCAAAATTATGGAGAAAAGAGGAGGGGGTATCCTTTTTTATGGCAAAACCTTAAGGCTCATCTAGATTAAAAAACACTCTTCAGTTCAATAGAAGGGTGGTAAGGCAGAACTAATATACAAGCATCTTTTACATACTTTTAATCACAGAATCATAAAATCACAGAATTGTTTGGACTGTTGGACTGGAAGGAATCTTGAAGATCATCTAGTTCAAATCCCTCTACTATAGGATACCTCTCACTAGACCAGGTTGTTCAAAGCTCCATTCAACCTGGGCTTAAATACTTCCTGGGAAGGGCTTCTACAACTTCTCTAGGCAACCTGCTCCAGTGTCCCACCATCCTCAGAATAAAGAATTTCTTCCTTGTACCTAGTCTAAATCTACATTCTTACAGTTTGAAACTGATGCCTTTTGTCCTATCACTGATGAAGAGTCCCTCCCCATCTCTCAATTACATCCCCCTTTTAGTACTGGACCACTATAAGGGCTTCTCAGAGCCCAATCTTCTCTAGGTTGGACAGCTCCTACTCTCTCAGCCTACTCTCATGGGAGATGAGCTCCAGTCCCACTTTCATGGCCTTCCCTGGACTCACTTCAACAGGTTCATGTTGGGGGTGCCTACAGCTTGACACAGTGCTCCAGGTGGGATCTCATGAGAGTAAAGGGAGAGAATCACTTCCCTTAACTTGCTGGTCATGCTTCCTTTGCTGCAGCTTGGAATTTGATCGGCTTTTTGGACTGCAAGTACACAGTTCTGCCTCTTACTCAGTTTTTCATCCACCAGTAAACTGAAGTCCTTCTGTGCAGGTCTGATCTCAAACCCTTCATCACCCAGCTTGTATAGATATTGGAGATCACCTCAATGCAGGTGCAGGACCTTCTATGTGGCCTTGTTAAACTTCGTAAGATCTGCATGGGCCCACCTCTCAAGCCTCTCCAGATCTCTCAGAGTGGCATGCGCTCCCTCCATCATGTCAATGGCACCACACATCTTCACTCTCAGTCACACAGTCCATGTTGCTGACAAAGACCTTAAATAGCACCAGTTCCTAAGGAACACCACTTGTCACTGGTCTCCACTTGGGGAGTGTCTTCTTGGTCAACAATCAAGTTGTTGACCACAAACTTTGGACACAACCATCTAGACAATTATTGATGCAGTGATTGGTCCATCATCAGATCCACATTACTCCAATTTAGAGATAATGATGTCATGCCAAAAGGAACAAACGCTTGTGCAGGTCCAGATAGATGTTCTGAAGAAATTAAAAACATATTCTAAGGTTCTTTTTTCCCACACCACTTTCTAGCACAGTAATCAAGGTACTTAATATATCTGATATACTGTTTTGTGGATGGCTGGCTGCTTGCTTCCATAAAAAGGATAATCAGAGCCAATAGTCTGCTGATTAATAAGATACTGAAATCAAGTTACAGGGGAAAAAACAACCCTAAAGAAAGTAGTATTTTGCAATAATATATGTAATCATACCAGTGTCATACTAATCCTAAATGAAAAATAACATAACTCAACAAGAAAATTAATTCATTGCTTTATCTTTGGAAATAAATTATTTACATTTTACAGCAGCACAGGATCAGGAAAATAATCCCAGTAATTTAGAAAAATGCCGATGGTGCCAAACCAAAATAAGGCTTGTCTCACCGCGTCCTGAAAAATAAATGCTGAGACATATACTAATTGCTGCCTACCGTCAGTGTTTGGTCATCCTTGTCGCCAGCATTAGGTGACTGCATGAATGGGAAAAAGAACAAAAAGAAGTGTCAGATGGAGCATGCATAGAATGGAAAGGCACTATAACACCACAGATGTTTCAAACTATGGATGCTGTTATGATAGATTCACAAAACACTAGCATTAGAGCATCATAGTGAAGAAGTAAATCAGAGCAAATTTGCACTGCAAAGCTACAGGAATTTTTTGTTGTCATTTTTTTTTGGACAAGAATTGTCACTTTAGGACCTGGGGTGCAGCATCTGAGCTGCGGATCATGATGTTAAATTAAATTATAGAGGGAGGCAAACTATACATTTCAGGCATGTGAATCAGTTTCAGAGAGTGAGGACTGAAAAAGTAAAAGTAGTAAGGCACTCAGGATTATCAACTGCTCAATTCAAAACCTAAAAAGGAGCCACTTTAACTTGGCATTTTACAGGACATGCTGGAGAAAAAAATGAAAAAAAAAGAATAAAATAAAAAAAAAAAAGGCAAGCAATACTGCTCTTTCACAAAAGCAAATGAGAGTCTTTATGGATTTTAAAAGCAATTAATGCTTTCAAGGAAGTGATGTGTCCTGGAGGTGGCTTGTGATTCCTATGTTCTATATGTATGACAGCAGCAGAGCACATCACCAGGACACACTTTTGAGGGAGAATACAATTTGCATTGAAAACTGTCAAATGCAAAAATTGGTATCTGATTTGTAGTTCCGAGTTGAGCCTGTTTCTTTAATAGAATTAACGCTTCTGTTAAACAGGAATTTTTAACATGGAACGTATTTCCATGATGTTTTGAAAGTTGTATGATACGGTGATGTTATTTATCTAGCTAATCTGCTTATGTAGAAAAATTAATACAAAAACACTTGAGATATGAAACTACTATGATACTACTAATGAATATAGGACACAAGTGCAAACTCACATTAATTCTTATTTGATCAGAACCCACTCCACACAAACTGGCTTATAAATAAGGTCCTTTGTTGTTAAGGGTCATGTTAGGAGCATTTTGTAGGAATGAAATTTATCTTGCAGCAAAACTTACAAGATAGCAAAGCATGTAAGACAAAAAAAGTTCTGGTCTCCACAGAAATTATTTAGGACAGTTAAGTACAAAGTTCAGCAGGTATAGATGTGAATATAGGTGTGAATATATCTTTGTAAATGGAACTTCATTAAACACAAGTTGGGTTTTTGAACTTTTGAACATAGGAAAATTGTTTCTTAATTTTAATATTGAAAGACATGAGCATACATAACTGATAAATCTGAGTAACTTGTTGTTCTACCTGACAAGGGGCAGAGAACATAACATTTTATAGCAAAGAGCAGTTGAGAGAATTTAGCATGCCCTGAAAATACTGAGCATCCTCTAGGCTAAATTTGAGGGCAATTCTTAAAAAAAGAACCACATTGAAGCAAATACTGCTATTTACATGAAAGAGAAGAGGATGAAAGTGCATGAATATATATAAAAAAATAGATGATAATTTGTACCATGTAGTTTAATTTTTATATGATAATTATGTTATAAAGAGAAACAATAATGACATACATTTTGCCTGTGAATTAATGAAATAAAAGTGAAAACCACATCTGAAATAATGTAATTCTTCATCAGTACAGAATGGGATGTAACACTGTGAAATACATTTTTAAAATTGTTGTTTCCACACATGATTAGCATCTGCTTCTGAATTTAGCTTGCCAGTCAAGTTACATCCTAGAAAAACCAATCAGTTCAGTAGAATTTTAAGGCAAAAATGAGTCATCAGTTTTATAAGTCGGAACGTAAACAATGGTTTGACACTTGGTGATACTGAACACTGACAACGCTTTGATTATCTCCTGGATTACAATAATGACACCTTAAAATAATGTTTACATCATGTATTTAATGGCATTTGTCCCCATTAGAATGGTAAATTTTCCTATTATTTACACTGAGTATTGCATATACACATTTGTTTCTATGCAAAGTGGCTATCACACACTGAAAGGCAAACTATCTTCTTTAAATACACATTTCCTATGAAGGTAAATATGCTATTAAATTATGGCACCCATTGCATTTTAGTTATGGTGGGCATTTATTACATATTACTGTTTAGAAAATCATTACCTGAATCCAGAGTGTGAACTGAGTACAGAAGCATGGATCTCATTTAAAACAGAGGAGGAAAAAGCCCTAGTAAGCACAATCTCGAAAAATAAACTAAAAATCCCTGTTGCTTTGCCTGACATCTTCATTTCTTTCATCTTTCTCTTTCATAAAAGGTTTCCTAAAATATTTTACCTAAAGAAACAGATTTCTATATTGTTGAAGAAATGAACTATGACTCAGAAGATGCAAATCTGAAATCAAGCTGAGGTTGCAAGCTCGCTTTACTCACCAAAATGAGGAATATATTAAATTAAGCTTGAACCTTCAAAGATCATTTAGCTGGACCATGGAATTGCTATACCTAGATGCATCTACAGCTGCTTGTTTACAGGCACCTAATGTGAAAGCTGCAGCACTGAGCAAAGCAGAATGGCTTTTTAAATTCAGATCAGTCACTTCTTTTATGCCAGTCTGCTTATGAGTTACCCAATGTACATATACATACTGAATCCTCATAAATGTTCAGAAGAAATGCATCTCAACTGATATGATCAGTGGCAAATGGGTGATTTAAAGTATCAGTTGCTAAATCACATGCTAATGTTAGGTTAACTGATTTTATTCCAGACTTTTTTGCATAAATGGAACAGAACTCTTCCAGTCAGCCTGTAGGACTAATCGTATCATATTTCATTACTCAATATGTGTCAGAAAGGCAGCATTTGCCCCATGTCTTTTACCTTCTCTGAACTTGCTTAAAGTCAGGTATCTTTGGCTTAGGATAGCAATGAAATAGCTCAAGCTTAAGGACTTGAGGAGTTTTTAATCACCTTAGTGTCTGAAGTAATTATGCAGTTTTAAGTTTTGTTCTATCCTCATTTGAAGACTTGTCAATGAAGTCACCTTTTGCTATTTTTTTTAAATTATATAAATTAGCACCATAGCTCTGCACATTTATGCAGCTCTTAGGAGGACAAAAGAATCTCTAAAAGAAAGAATGCCAACACCTAAACCTAGGTACTTACAGAGCTTGGTACTCATGCACATAAAACATTTGTACTCACACACTGAAACATTTGGCATCTTCAGTACTTCAGAATGGATTTTTGTGCATTGAGTATGCTGCTACTTCATTAATAATATTACACGGGAAAGTATTAGTGAGTGTTCCAAGATGAAATTCTGAAAATTAGAAAAAACCCCAACCAACCCATCAAACAAGTTGTAATTGCTGGACAGAGGCTGGGCAGGTTTTCAGCTGACTGGATATCCTTGCTTTTCTTTTTTTGCGACTCAGTGAAACATAAATGGCTTAGTAAGAAGCCAGCAAAAAAAGCATTTCCTAGGACTTCTGCCTACCTAAACACATTAAGGATCTGTTAGAGATTATGGAGGTTTTAGCTTGCCTTAAAAGTAGTCATAATTATTCACAGTGATGGAAGAGTTTGACAGATCATAGTACTTGCTGATATGCCTTGTTGCAACTACCAAGTAAACCCCATTGTCTAAGCTGGCACTACATAACAGATGATTCATCACAAGGGTGAAAAGGCTGCAGTTTCATTGTCTTTCTGCCTCCAATACCCTGTAGATCCTGAAGAACCGTGTGCAGCAAATACTGTAGAGAAGGCTCCAGCATGAATAGCCTGTAGGGACAAAATGCTGAACCAGTGCATTCTCAACTGTCCTGGTCATGTCTCCTTTCCACCCAACTGTGCTCACTTCTGTCTTATTTCATAGATGCCTTTCCCCTTCTGGTGACTCTTTCTCATCAGGATCTCTGCTGAGTTTCTTGTCAGCTAGCAGAAAACCATGCCAGACCTATCTCTCAGGATGGTAACTGCAAGAATGTAATCAAATGTGAAAGAGGTGTACAAAATAATGAATGATACTGAGAAAGTTAGCTGAACATTGGTGATAGCTGATATTTCCCATGGTGTCAGAAGAGAACAGAGAACAGGAAGTAGAATGCTGGCCCTTAAGTGAGACAAAGGGAAAGTCTTGGGGTTCTTATCTATCCTGTGGGACTACCTTTTCCATGAAATAATAATAACATTTAGAATGGTCTACCTCACACATTTCAAAAGACATAGCAGGGAGAAAGGAAATCCTCAACAAAGCAGTTAGGATGATACGCAAATTACAAGAGGTCAAATCACTGTGCTTCAAAATGTAAAATCATCACTCACTAGGAGTACATTGCCAGCAGCAGGATCGCAGGTGTCAGCTTCAAACCTAACAGGCAAAATCTAGCAGTTGGTTTCTGAAAACTAGGAATAGAGACACTGTTTGTAAAGATGAAGAGAGCTGATTTGTTTAGGAGCAGGTTACCAGACATAAGTATCTCTCTTCAGCAGCTATGGTCTTTGGGGTTTGCATCTTCTAATAACACAACATTCACTGCAGCAGGCTACAAAACCAAACTTCTCTCAGAACATTATCTGAACAGATATAGCTAAAGTCTCAAAATGTACCTCTTGAGATGTTTTGTCAACTATGAAACTTCACAGGTGTTTTTTTTTTTCAAACTATTTGCATCTCTAGCAGGCCTGAGCCTGTTTACAAGACTGCATGAAAATTGATGCACTAAAAGCAGAAAAAGCTTTTACTTTTTCATCCAGTTGCATGGATTAAAATCTATGAATATATGTTTATTTTGGTTTTATTTAGTCACAAAATGGTTTATATTCCATTTTCTCAGTTTTAATATGGGAAGCTACATATTATGTCTGAGGTAAAACAAGGTATTATTAACCTTACTTTGCAGATTTGACCCAATCATATCTCAGACTCACCGTCTTTTTTACAGACATTGAATTCTGTCTGCCTCTATATTTGTCCTTTATTCAACAACTTACATCTATTTTTACCACAGCTTTCCAGGCCTTAAAGATGACCTGAAATAGTAGGGAGAAAAACTGTTGAGAAGAAAGGGAAAAGAAATTTTACAGAACATCCCGCAAATAAGACACTAGCACCGTGCTGCCAGTAAGCCTGCCATAGCTGTGGACAGAAAAGCAAATCTGAATTTCCAAACCACATCTGCAACTATAAAGCAAAAAGAAATGTCTTTCTTCACAATATGAAAAAAAGGACCGCACCAGCTTCTGTCTCACATTTATTCCTTCTGCCTTCTAGCTACTTCCTTACAATGTTCTGCCCTGCATTGCACAGACACAAAGATCATTAGGGGATGGAAAAGACCTCCAGGAGTCATCCTGCTTGAGCAGGGTCACAAAACCTAGAAAACACATCCACACAGGCGTTAAAAGTCTCCAGAGAAGTAGACTCCACAATCTCTCTGGGCATTCCAATGCTCTGTAACCTTTAAAGAATTTTTTTCTCATATTCAGATGGAGCTTCTTGTGCTCCAATTTACACCCATTGCCCCTTGTCCTATCACAGGGCACAAGTGAAAAGAGATTGTCTCTTCTTTATACCCAGTCTTTATGTACTTATATACAGTGATTGAGTCCCCTCTCAACCCTGTCCTCTCCAAGCTGGAAAGTCACAGACCTCTCAGTCTCTCCTTATAAGGCAAATGCTCCAGTCTCCTAATCATCCTTGTGCCCCTCCACTGAACTCTCAATCAAGTTTCTATCCCTCTTGAACAAGGGAGCCCAGAACTGGACACAATATTCCAGATGTGGAGAAGATATTCGTTATTTGTACACCAGCCAAAATCACAGTCTATAAGATCTTTCAGTTACAAAGAGAAACTTGGAGTATTTTCACCTATCTTTTATGTAATCACATTCTGCTATAAAAATCCCCTTTAGAAGTCTGGTTTCTTTAAGCATTGCAGGAATCACAAGCTGTCAACTGTAGGGCTCCTTTCTGCCAATACTTTATTCCCCAAATGGTCAACTGTCTCTATCTTTTCCTTTCATGATTTTTCTTCTAGCATCTGTGCTTCATTCGTCCTGTCCTGGATTTTCCTACTGTATTTTTAACTTATGTCACATGGAAACACAGCCCACTACAAACAACTCTGTTCCAGGGACTGGCACACTTCTAAGACGGGTGTTACTACTGTTTCAGCTATCTCTTTGCATCAAGAAATGTGACCACAACTATCTGCATTTACCAAGAAGGGGCTGTTGGGTACACCCCACAAAAATGCATGGCTCCACTTGGCTTTCCTCAGTGTAAGGTAAAAGAAACAGAAGAATTAAACAGAAGGATTTAACAAAAAATGACTTAAGTGAAATCACAATGATAGAGTATATCTGAAAACAAGACTTCAATTTCCATAGCAAAACCAGGCCCTCATAATGAAATACACTGAGTGTGAATTTCATCACAAATATGAGTACTTTCTGAGCCTCAGTATAACTACTTCCTGGTAAATTAATAGCCAAACTTACTGTTCCTGTGGCTACATTCTATTGTGGCATGTTTCTGGATTTAATGCAACGTAAATTTCTCGTTTTCATATAATACACGTGCTGCTAGATCCACATATATTGGGTAGTTCCAAGAGAAAACAAGTAGTTCCCTACAATAAACCTTTAATAAAATTAAATTAGTCACATAAAGAAAACTGCATGGTAAGGTAAACCAGACTTTCCAGTCTTAAGGTGTCTTGAAGTAATCCATAACCTATATGCATGCATAAACTGTCCTGTATAAAAATTCCCATTGCCTCTGAATTAACATATTTCTGTTTTGCCATGACTCTGCAATCACTCTGAAAGCATGTAAGAATTTAGTAAACAATGCACATGTGATTCTCTTCACAATATTTACTGGAACTCTGGGAAACTGCATTCTAGATAAATTACAAGTAAACATGATTCTCTCTTGGTAGTTTGTAAGGGTTCCATCATATATTATTAATTTAAGCCACTTTTTAATGTACTCTATTCTACACAGAGTCTTTTATGTTAACTGGGTTTTGTTACAATGCCGACCACAGGAGTCAGAGAGAAAAATGTATTTGATTCTTGAAATATCATCTTCCCATTTCTAAAACATTATGTGGTCAGAATGAGATAAAACACAGATTAAAACTCCCTTGGTTTGTCTACTTGCCAACTCTCCCATTTACAGCCTAGGACAAAAGCATTTATGATTTTTTTTTCTGATTCTGATCTTTTTTCTGGCAATTTTACTGTAGATATCTCTCTATATATACATTTTTAATATGCTGCATAAGTAGTATTCCTGCAGCACTGCTGTGGATGTCTGTGGCAATAC
Source organism: Upupa epops (assembly GCA_013397515.1). Taxonomy (NCBI): domain Eukaryota; kingdom Metazoa; phylum Chordata; class Aves; order Bucerotiformes; family Upupidae; genus Upupa; species Upupa epops. Next base: position 41,586 of record VZRI01002008.1, read on the forward strand.
CTGATGCGTGGGCTTTTTTTGGTTTTTTTTTTTTCAATTCAAAACTGTGCTTACTAAATGGCAAAGAATCATTAGGGCTGTTGCTGTTCAATTCTTGTTAACTGAGTTCCATTACCCTTACATACAATCACTGAAATCTCCTCTCAAACTGTTGATGTTTTTCTAATTAAATCTGAACTACTCAAACCTTTTCATTGTGCTTCACAGAGATTTAGCAATAACAAGACAAAAATTAAGGTCAGGTACAATCACAATCTTCACATAAATAAAGACCAAATACAAAGGACACTGGCATGAAAAACATCCAGGGATCAAAGGAACAATGAAAAAAAGCCTTAAAGATTGATTTCCTACCACTACAAATTAATTCCATGAGACTGTCACAGAACTGAACAAACTGAGAGAATGATCCAGGTGAGGGCGCAGGAACAGATGTGGTATTTGCTTTGTAGCACACTGGAGTAATGTGTAAATCTCCTTATTTATTACATATAAAACAGCATACAGTGAAAATAAAAGATGCATCTGATTTCACCCTCCTCAGGGATCTGCTTGGCAGGGTAACATGGGATGAAGCCCTGGAAGGAAGAGGCACCCTATAGAGCTGGTTGTTATTCAAGGAC